>VXAL01001199.1:20000-33581 GCA_013399475.1 Chauna torquata | reverse complement strand
GTGGAGATCTGCTCCATGTGGTGCCCCACGGGCTGCAGGGGGACAGCCTGCTCCACCAGGGGCCTCACCACGGGCCGCAGGGGAACTTCTGCTCCGGTGCCTGGAGCACCTCCTGCTTCACTGACCTTGGTGGCTGCAGGGTCGTTTCTCTCTGCATTTTCTCAGTCCTCTCTCCCAGCTGCTGTTGCATAGCATTTTATTTTATTTTTATTTTAAACCCTTTCTTAAACCAGCTCTCCCAGATGCGCAAGCAGCTCTGGACAGCGGCGGGTCCCTTTTGGAGCCGGCTGGGCTGGCTCTTCTCTAACACGGGGCAACTTTTGGACTCTTCTTACCGAGGCCATCCCTGCAGCACCCCTGCTGCCAAAACCTTGCCATGCAAGCCCAATTCAACACCCGATACAACATCCCAGGTTTTCCCTCTCCAGGCTTTACACGCACAGCTCATTTTTCGTATCCATGTGAAAATGCACAAACACACATCCACGTTTCTTAGATGCTTGAGTCCCTCTGTGCACTACATCCTGCTCCGATATCTACCTACTCCAACTCTGGTCCTTCCAAACCCTGACTTTCTCTTAATAAAACAACGACATTAAAACAATAAGATGATTATTCAGAAGCAATTCTTCACCCTGCCCAATGCTCTGGGTATTTGATGCTGCTCCAGCACCTCCAAATTGCTTTTCAGCACTGAAGAAAGCCTGTAAAATACATCTGCTCGTCCCAGCTCTGTTTGCTGATCCAGAGCAATAACTCAACCTAAACTCTTGCTTGCGAGAAGCAGAAATTAGTGCAAGACAGATGCCAGCAAAGAGATGGAGGGGAAAATAAATGGGTGTAAAACACAGGTGGGCAGCACCAGGATGGATGCGTGGTCCAAAGCATCCGCCTTGAGGCTCTGCCTTGGCTTCCCTGGGGATTTCTGGTCTGGGAGAGGATCTAGGGATGCCAGTCCCACTTCTCACCTACCTTTTCTCACCTTTGCCCGTTGAAAGGGCAGGACTTTGACCCGTCGTCAAAGCAATGAGCTGGTGTTTGCAGGAAATTTTATCTTTCCCCCCAAAGCTTAATCAATTTCTTTGGTCATAAATAAACAGTCGCATTTAGCATATGCTCTCTGTGCACAAAATAGTGAGCTTTTCCCATACGTCCACATGCTCTCAAACCCAGCCTGAGCATCACAACTCTTAGGGTCTCTGCTCCTCCCCTCCTGCAGCCTGGCTGGTCAAAACAACTCTTCTCCTGTCTAAGTTATCCAAATTCCCTTGCAAACCCTCAGTTCCATTCTACAGACTCCAGGTGGTTCCTCCACCATAAATACCCAGAGCTGCAATGGGGAGCAAAGCAAAGACAAGCAGTTGCATGAGAGAACTAAGCAATTCGAATTTTTATTTTTTTTTTAAAGCAAAGTTCTCCGCTTCGCATCATTCCTCTGACTTCTCACTCAACTCCCCAGGACAAAGAAGTCTCTGTAATGAGAAGGAAGAAACCCAGTGACACCAGTGCCCAAATGCAACCCCATGAGCACCAAAAAATGGGAATGGACCCTTTTTTCCTCATCCCATACTGGCTGATTCAACTGGGTTTTCTTTCCTCTTGCTGTCTCTTCCTGAGCCTCATGTTGCAATGGGTTTCAGGAGGAAGCTGGATTTCCAGTAATCCTCACGGAAGCAGCAGACAGCAGCAGGAGTTCCTCCCATGTTCCTTTTGCAATTAGTGGTGTGAGTTGCTTATACTCAGACAATAAAACTTGTTATTTGAGGCCAATCACAGAGCAACTTGCTAGGACATGCGCTAATCTCTCTCTTATCAAAACAAACCTCCCTCCAAAATCTGTCCTGGGAACATGTGTAAGTACTGGTTTCATCATTTAATTCTCAAATCACTCAAGAAGTCATTGCTTCATATTAGTAGATGCCATGCATTGCTGGGCTGTCATTGTAGATGCTGGCGGGTATCAAGAAAACAACCCAGCAATTGCAAGCAAGCAAAAATAAGGCAAGCTGTGATTTGCACAAAAACGGTGTCTTCGATTTGGGTTTAATATTTGGAAGAGGTAGTTGGGTGGATTTTCTTAAATGGGGACGTGCTCTGGGACAAAAAGCCCGAAGAAGCAAGAAGTGGCAGGTAAAAGCATGCAATCCTTTTATTTCTCTTGGAAGGAAATGATCTGTACACAGTCATCACCCAATTTTAATGGGAACAGAAGGGAACTCGTGGACATAAAGCTGGTGAGCTGGACGCAAAGAATCAATTTGTAATCTTGCCTTGATGTGTCAGCAGGCAGAGATGTGTGCTGGAATTAAAAAAAAAAAAGAAAAAAAAAACCAAACATTTTGGAGGAGACAGGTAGCATGGCCAAGGTCAGAGGCTGTATTAAAAGCACTATAAACCTCATTAGTAATCCCAGTAGCAACACTGAGAATGTGATTTGGGGAAGACTAAATTGCTCCAAGACCGGGCTGCTGCAAGGACAGACGGAGGAAATGGCACCACGAAATCTCCAGCTTGCAGCAGAGATGCAGCAAGCACGCTGCAGGAAAACCCCGCACCCTGGCTTCTTCCAGGAAGACCCTTTGATCACAGCATTGCAAAACTCCCACAGCTACGTGACCGATCCACCAGAACCAAGAGAACCCACAGAGGCAATTAGATTCACTAATCCCTACCACGTGGCAAAGGTCAAGCCCTGGTCATCAGCCCTGCGTTCAGCTCTGGGGCCCCCAACATAAGAAGGTCGTGGACCTGTTAGAGCGGGTCCAGAGGAGGTCACGAGGATGCTCAGAGGGCTGGAGCACCTCTGCCATGGAGACAGGCTGAGAAATTCAGGGTTATTTAGCCTAGAGAAGGCTCCAGGGAGACCTCCCAGTACCTAAAGAGGCTGCAGAAAAGCTGGGCAGGGACTTTCTGTCAGGGACCGTGGAGATAGGACAAGGGGTAATGGGTTTGAGCCAAAAGAGAGTAGGTTTAAATTAGATATAATGAAGAAATTCTTTACTCAGAGGGTGGTGAGGCACTGGAACAGGCTGCCCAGAGAAGCTGAGGATGTCCCATCCCTGGAAGTGCTCAAGACCAGGTTGGATGGGGCTTTGGGTAACCTGGTCTAGAGGGTGGCATCCCTGCCCACGGCAGGTGGATCGGAACCAGATGGTCTTCAAGATCCCTTCCAACCCAAACCATTCCGTAATTCTCCAATTCATGCTTAAGCAATTTTGCTAACAGAAGGCTTGCAACCTCACCCAGAAGGATCTTAACTTATAACTTCCCAAAAACACGACTTCGTGGAAGGGGTAACTCAAAGTGTCCATGCAACACCCTGCACTCAGTTGCCTTTTACCCCATGGCTCTGCAATCCACTCTTCTGGAGTATTATTTAAAGCCGTAATTTGACGGATGAGAGCAACGTAGCAGCACGGGTGAGCACCGGCACCTAATCTTTCCGGAGCCCCAACCCCTTTACCACGATTCTTCAAAACCTTGCTTAAACTTAGTAAGAACCTGTAACATGTTTGAGCCTTGGATGGGGAAAAAAGCACAGTGATGAGGTCAGCTCAGTGCAGGAGACTCTAGCTGTTGCAATTAAAAAAAAAAAAAAGGGGTACTGAAAGAAGCCAAAAAAGAGGACCAAAGCCACGCTATGCTCTCAGCCTTACTGTCTCAACACCAGGGAAATACAACCAAAAATCTTAAGACTAAGCTTTCAAGAGCACAAGGCAATGAGTTTTTGTAGCTTCTGCTTGGACGCACGTAGTTGCTCCAACACAAGGAGAACCGAAAGCACTGCAGAAGAAAAAATGGGAGGGTTTTAATAAGAAAATAATGCTAAGAAGAGCCATTCACTACTGAGGCTTGCAGGACTCTGCCAGCAAAAATGCTTTTCCAAGGAAGACCCTCCCATGGGGATTGCTTCTGCCTCAGTTCTGAGCTTACCCCTCAAGGTCCACAAGTCTGGGAAACACCAGTTCTCGGTTTCATTTCTTTAATCAGATCAGCAAATCACCCGATTGCCTGGAAAAGGCAGTCTTTAGGCACACGGCAAAGGAAAATACAAGCTTGGGAGGGTAAGGCTGGTCTGCTGTGGGCTTATTATCGTCCTTATTTTTAAGGAGATGTCCAGTCAAGGTGCCAAGAGAGAAGTACAACCATACCAAGGCGTGATGAACCAGCCAAGGGACCTTTCCTCAGGCTACTTTATGATGCTCTGCTAGGTCTCTTAGCTACACAAAGTTCTCCATTCTGGAAAAACACCTCTAAAACTCACCAAGTTTTTACAATATCAGTGAAAGCATCTCTTGGTTCCCTCTATGCTAATGGAGGCGGGATCAACATAACCAAAATTATACAATGCTTAAGCGTGAGACAGACAAACTGCTATCTGGAAATAACATCTTCACCACCGGAAAGGATATTTTGGATGTGAGCTTCGAGGTCTCCCTGTGGTGAGAGAAGAATGCTGTGATAATATTTAAGTTAAACAGGGCCTCTTCAAGCAGTATAGGGGAAAAAAACCCCAAGCCAGGTATTTTCCCACTGGGAAGCTTTCTGTCCATCACAGAGAAGGGTGCGGTCACCCTTAATGTGTTCTGATGATCATAACGCTTCCTAGAATGTCCTGTAAGCTGATTGCTCATGACTGAAGGTGGTAACACCAGTGACTAAAAAAAAAAAATACAATAATGAATACAGGGGAACCGAGCGTATGCGCAATTGCTGCTTCCCCTTCTTATGACATACCGTACTCTGCTCTCTTCCGGGGTGCACTGATTGGCAGAGTTTTTTCTGAGCCACCGCCGCTGTGTTGCCTTTTTTTTTTTTAAGCCAGGGTATAAAATGAAAACTAATCTCAGCAGAAGGCTCATCTTCCTTCTGGAACCATGGCTGGGATTGGTGAGTGATTCTCCTCCGAACGTAGAAATCTCTTGCAGCTTTTTCCTGCTTTTCTTTCGTCTTTGGTGGTTGGGTTTTTCTTCGCCTGGTGGGACGCCTGCCTTTTGTGTCACCTCCCGAGGGCAACCAGCCTCAAACCTCCCTTTCTTCAGCTAAGGTATTTCATGGTCATGTGGAACTTGCCTTTGCAGCTGCGGGCAATGGGAGATCTCCCTGGCAAGCCTGGGGATCGGGACATGCCCAGATGTGTAGGGAGAGATGGAAACATGGGTGCAAGCTCAGCTCCCCCAGGGACCTTCCTGGAGGACACCTCCTTGCATCACATCTGTGGTTTCTCCAGCTCTAGCCCCAACGTAAGAAGGTCTGATGGAAATCCATCAGATGCTTCCAAGAGCTGGTCCCAACATGTCTGCTCTCCTCCTACAGAGATCCTGGTCTCCAGAAGGATCTCCTTGGTCTTCCACCTTGTCCGAGGGTATTTGGGGTTGCAATGTTGAGCGGGGTGGAGGTGGTGAGACCAGCTGCTTGCTCCATGCAGCCCACAAACACCAAAAACACAACTCACAGCAACATCCCTGGTCCTCAGGGAAGGTCAGGGAAGTGGCAGCATTGGGTCAGGAAGGTTAATGTCATTTTCTTAGCAAGATATCATTTTCAGCCATGCTTTTAAGAAGACGATTCTGCTGTTAAGCAGCCTAAATGTAGCAGGTGCTTTCTAATTCTTTTTTACTGCCACTATCAGCATCTTCAGGCAAGAGGATCAGCACTATAGGCAGTAGGAAAACCTGCTGCCAGGAGCTGCACTTACAGCTCTGAGAAAACCACCTGCGGGATAACACAGGACAACAGCTCTGAGGTTTATTCACAGCAGCTGCGTTTTGACCCAGGTTGTCAGCAGATCTAGGGCTGTTCCAACAAAAGCAGCAGTTCCAACAGGGATTTTCCCATGAATAAGAATTACTCAAGGTGTAGTTTCAAAAGCTTTCCCCCCTCCTCCTTCCTCCTTTTCCCTAGAAGGAAATTGGCAGCAGTCGAGGGAAGGAAAAGATGAAAGTTATCCTGTAGTTATTTTGGAGAACAGAAAAAAAATTAGAGACTGTCAGCATGGTTTCTGTTCACCAAACTTCCTTTCCCATCACTTAATACATCTAATCTCTTCATATTTCTAATGTAATAGTTTCCTCCCTCCACCATACTATCCAGGGCATCAAAAATGTGATAAAACACAGATAAGGGACAGGGCAGTTGGCACAATGATATTTAAAAAAAAAAAAAGCCTTAATTCCTTGCACGTGAATGACATTTGATTACCATTCCTCACTACGGAGTTTTTTGGCTTATTCAAAAAAGGCCAAACTCATTTTGGAAACTCACTACGACTGCTAAACAAGAAGAACGTATGGAAAAAATATCTCTGGGCTTGGTTTCTTCTCGGGGTTGGGGGGATCACACTCACTGGCACCACTTGACATCTGGCTGTGGTCATGAGAGCCCTGCTGATGCCATGAGTTTCACAATCGTGCTGGTCGATTTGAAAAATGATTTGCTTCACGTTCCTCTTCGGGGTTTGGGCACCAGCGTACTCAGCTCCTGCTGCCGCCTCCCACCCTGGCCCTCAGGAACGAATTTGCGTGCTGATCGCTGCGTGCCTTCGTTGCATTATTTTCTTTTCTTCTCTCCCTAGTCCTCTTCCAAATACTCCTACTAGTGGGTCTCATAACCGCAAAGAGGTTTTCGTGTTTCCCTGAATATTGCCTTCATGACAAAGACTACAAGGAGCTACTGAATATCGTCACAGATGGGCTAGAACCTGCAACTCATCCAGCAAACGTGGTCATCGTCGGTGCAGGAATAAGTGGGCTCACAGCAGCGAAGCTGCTCCAAGATGCCGGCCACAAGGTAAGCAGCCGCTGCGAGCCACGAGTGCTGTTGGGTCTTGTTTCCCTACAGCAAAAATTTCCAGCCTGGAGAGGGAAATGCATTCTTTTCCAGAGGAAATAAACGCAGGGGTGGAGACAGCGGTGGGAGAAGGAAGGAAGAGCAAGCAGGCTCCAGGAATTTCACCTGACTCAGGCATGATTTTCAGAACCACAAGCAGGGACAAGAGGGGTTACAGGAAAGGGGAAGCTATATGCAAAGCAGCTCATTCAGAAGTTCCCACAAATGAACTCAAGCAGCAAAGATAAAAAGGGACAGTGCCCCTCGGGTGCTTTTTGTCTGTTCCCAAGCATTTTTGAGGTCAAGCAGAGCCACAGCTGCTCTGCAACAGCCTCGGAGGCAGCACTGCTGCGAGCAGGAGGTGGGACAAGACACCTCCAGCCTCAACTTCTCCAGCTCGCCGACGTGCTGCAAGCCGCAGCCCGATGGGGACGTTCGTCGCTGCAGATCAGCCAGCACAAGGCTCGCGAGCCCTCCAGCTCCTGCCTTAGAGCAGCAAGTAGTCTGAGGGGGGGGTGTCAGAACTATGTTGACCATCCCAAGGTGCTAAGAAAATTCAGGCACGAGTAGTGAAAGAAGGTTTCAAGACACGAAGCAGCAGGTTGGTGCCTTTCTCTGGCTGTTTTCAAAACCCCGTTGTGCCCTTCCAGCGTAAGGTCCTAGCGTTGGTTTAGCTGCTTCCTAGGTGTCTCCAAACGTGACACAAGTTAGGAACGGAGAAACTGCGCTGTGGGTAGAGGGGATCTTGGCCAACAAAGTGGTTTTGGATCTACAGACAGTTCTTTTGCCGTTTGGAGGGGACCTGTCCCGCTCTACAGGCCATGCATGCCTCTTGCAATGATGCCCATGAACTTGCTTGGTAGGTGGTTTGCTTAAAGTCACCAAAGCCTGAACACCCTGCGGTCTCCACCCTTGTTTTTAGGTTACCATTCTGGAAACCAGCAACCGGGTCGGCGGGCGGATCAGGACCTACCGAGAGGAGGGACAGGACTGGTACGTGGAGCTGGGGGCCATGCGCCTGCCCAGCAAGCACAGGTAAGGTGGTGTCCTACTTCCCCACCGTGATAAGAGGAGGAGCAAGGCTGTGGTGGGGGCATGAGGCTGAGGACTCGCACTTGGAGGCAGAGCTAGGACGGCAGCTGGAAGAAGCCACCTGCCCCATTTCTCCCCCAGAGCTTAGCATCTGCATAAAAGGGGACGAGAAGCACGTGGTCACCTGCTTGTGTTGGGAGAGCAAAGACCTTCTCCTCTCAGCATCATGTCCCTTCATGGCCAGACCTCTATTTTGGAAGTCACAGCACCCAAAGACGGGTGAATTGCCATCAGCGCTGGCAGAGAGGGCATCCAGCCTGATCTCCGCAGGAGGATTGAGTCAAGCAGGGCTTAGTCATCCGCCAGAACGCTCTGGGAAGAGGCCGTAGGTGAGTCGCCAGCCACACCACGTGCCCAGGAGCAGGCTCAGAGCCCTAGGGAACCCCTGCCTCCTACTTCAGCAGGGCATTGCTCTTGCTCCTGATCACATCAGTGAGCAATGCAGCCAGGAGCTGGAGACAGCATAAGCCGGAGTGCTCCTTTCTCCATAGCCTTGTGGTTGCCACATTAAATTCGGAGCAGGCAGGACAGCTTCCAAGCAGTCAGGACAGCTTCCAAGCAGTTAAAAAAATAAAAATAAAAAAAAAGGTGTGGCAGTGCCTGAAATACCCCCAGTCTGTACTTACAAGCCAAGCTGATACATGGGCTTTCCCATAGTCAACGGGAAAATGTCCTTTTTACTCTTTTAATGACACGGTGGCAGGGTTTGGCTGTTTGCAAGCACTTCTCTCCTATTGCTCTGCTCTTTTCTAGGCTGGTCCGTGAATTTATCAGGCAGTTTGACCTGAAGCTAAACCCATTCCTCCAGACAGACGACAATGCCTGGTATTTTGTGAACGGCATTCGGGCAAGAGCCGAGGAAGTGAATAGAAACCCCGACATCCTAAATTACACACTGAATCCATCCGAGAGAGGCAAAAGCGCCAGCCAGCTTTATAGAGAAGCACTACACAAGGTATGTGGCCACGGGGAAGGGATCGCACCAGCTCATCCAAGTGACATCGAAGCTGTTCCCTCTGGGCCACAGTGCACCCTCGCCTGCCATCATATTTGAGGAAGAGTAGGGTCTTTCCAGAATGAAAAACAGAAAGGCTCGTTCAGAAGCTAGGGCAGCTGATTGCAAAGCCCTCTTCGTACACAATTCTTCCTTTCTCTGGGACAGATTACCAAAACTTGGATGAAAGAGAGAATGCCATGCCAAGGAATAACTTCCCAAGACACGAAGCCAAAGCAGCAGGATCCACTAGCTCTAGCTTAGCCCCAGGGTTACCAAACCCCAGATGAATCCTAATGGGACAGAACAGAGTTGGGGGCAGCACTTTGGGAAATGCATTTTCTCTCATAAACACATCAATGTCTCCTCTCCAGGCTTTCAAAAAGTTCCAGACCACAAACTGCAAGGAATATTTGGCGAAATACGACTCCTTCTCCACCAAGGTAAAGGATGGTGGCTTGAGAATAAATTTAACTCCGCCTGCTGATAAAACCACTTGAAGAAAGGATCTGAGGTGTGCTAGTCCATTCCTCTGTCAACACTTTCAGATGCCTTTTTCCTAACCAATGCTGCCTTCTGCTTAAAGAAAAAAAAAAAAAAGCAAGCATGACTGGGAAGGAGTAGTTAGAGCTGTCTCATCGCTTGCAAAGAGGAGAGAAGCTCCTCTCTCATGGGTCTTGTAATTAGATATAAGAGTATCGAGCACTGGGGAGGATTTACTGGGCAATTTCACATGATCCAGCTGGTTGAGAGTGGGCCCAGCAAGTCACAAATCCCTTCTTTGCTGTCAACCTAAATTGGAGGAGACACAGACCTCCTGCAAGAAGCTACAGAGCTGCATCCAAAAAGCTTCTGGCTCAGGTTTTAAGCAGATCAGGAGTAGCAACAAAGCAGCAGGGTTTGCTTTGGGGTATATGGGGGGTACATGCAAGGACTGAGATAACATCAGGCCCTCTCTTCTTCCTGGCTTTTCTAGGAGTACTTGATTAAAGTAGGAAATCTAAGCCGAGGAGCTGTGCAGATGATCGGTGACTTGCTGAACGAGGACTCTGGATTTTATCTGTCTTTCCTCGCCTCGCTGTGGGATTTTGATATCTTCTCTAATGACGAGAGGTAAGATGATGTCTCATGGGAACCCCCTTTTGTGCTGATCCCCGGAAGTCCACTGGAAGAGGAACTTTCAGCGGCATTTGGATCTCCAAATGGGAATCACTCCTAACTCGAAGGGCCACAAAGCTTTGTTAGTACCTCTAGGAGAGGTCAGGTTTTACAGTTACTAAGAGGCGATGTCTTTCCCTCACCTCCTGCTTCTTCTTTCATTTCAGTTTTGATGAAATCACAGGGGGCTTTGACCAACTGCCCAAAGCCTTCCACGAAGCGTTGCCGGATGTCATCAAATTCAATTGCACGGTGGAGAAAATCATGACGAAGGGAGGCAAAGTCCGGGTGTTTTACCGTGCTCCGGACACCCTGGCCCCAAGCATAGCAACTGCAGATTACGTCCTTGTCACTTCTTCTGCCAAAGCCACCAGGCACATCCAGTTCTTCCCACCACTCTCTGCTCCCAAGACCCATGCCCTCCGCTCCATCCACTATGCGAGTGCCTCCAAAATAGCCTTGGCTTGCACAGAGAAGTTCTGGGAGAAGGATGGCATTCGAGGAGGGCAGTCCATCACCGACCGCCCTTCCAGGTTTATCTACTACCCCAGCCACAACTTCTCCAGTGGGGTGGGGGTGATCTTGGCCTCCTACACCTGGAATGAGGACGCTGAGTTTTTCCTGCCCCTCACGGACGAGAAGTGCCTGGACCTGGTGCTCCAGGACCTGGCGGACATCCACCAAGTGAGCAAGGAGTACCTGCAGTACACCTGCGACCGGTACGTGATACAGAAGTGGCAGCTGGACAAGCACTCGCTGGGGGCTTTTGCTGCCTTCACGCCTTACCAGTTCACCGACTACTCGCAGGCTCTGTTCGAGCACGAGGGCAGGGTGCATTTTGCAGGAGAACACGCTGCTCAGCCTCACGCCTGGATCGATACCTCCATGAAGGCCGCCGTGAGGGCTGCGAGCAACATCCACGATGACAGCGAAACTCGGATGCCCAGTGAAAACGAGGAGCTGCTGGAGGGTTTCTTGGAGAAG
Source organism: Chauna torquata (assembly GCA_013399475.1). Taxonomy (NCBI): domain Eukaryota; kingdom Metazoa; phylum Chordata; class Aves; order Anseriformes; family Anhimidae; genus Chauna; species Chauna torquata. Next base: position 22,525 of record VXAL01001199.1, on the reverse strand, counting down.
GAAGAACTCTGAATAGGTCTGAGCTTGCTGGATGCCACCGGCACAGTTTGAATGCGCTTTTGGTGGTGTAAATCTCTTTCCAAGCAAACTCAGCAGAAGCACGTCAGCAGCAAAGGTGTTAAAAAGAGAAGAAAAAACTGAAAAAGCAATGTCTGTCCTCAGACAAAAGACTAACAGCTACCTGGTTAAGCACTTAGAAGGAGAGGAGGGAGTACTAAAAGAAAGTAATCTCTGTGTAGGTTTCATGACTTGTTATTACCCCTTCTCAGACGCACTGCTGTGCATTCTAATTTATTTATGTATAAAGTACTTCAGGGAATGACTAAGATGGAATAAAGGTCGATATTTCTCAGTCCCTTGTCTCTGAAAGGCTTCCGTGTCCCCATAGAGAGAGGGACATGTCACATAGGTATCATTTCGCCTGCCTTCAGCCATTTAGAAGCTCATCACCCTTCAGCTGGGTCTTCCTCCCCTTCCAGAATCTGGGAGACAACTCACTGCATCTGAGTCATCTTCTCCTGTGTAGCCCAGCATGACCACTCCAAAACCCCAAGGGTACCAGAGCCAGGATGTGATCCTGAACTCTGCCCCCATGGTCTCTTCTAACCCTTCTCCTGTCCAGCTGAGCTCAAAGCATGGCCAACACCAAGTTATAGAGGTGAATTTAGCAACACGAATATGAGAAGCAAGCCCAGGAGCCATGCAGCCTATACACACATATGTTAATGGGTTTTTAGTTGAGTTTCTTCTTTCACCAGTAACTGTTGTCCCAGATTTCATAGTATTGCAAACTCAGCCCATGTCTGTTCAGATTATTGGAATGGATGTTGATAAATAAGCAAAAGGAAAAGCAAAACTGGCTGCTCAGTGCATTGTGCCAAACTTTAATTGCAGTCACTTGCTTTTTGTATATTAATCGCTCAGGTGTTTCACCTTGCCATGAAGCACAAGCCTGCCTCTCAACCTCTGTCTCCACTTGGCTGGAGGGGGAATGGCTCATTCTCCTCCAGCCCAAGAAACAGAGGCTCAGCTCTCACTAGAGGGTGTTGGGACAGAGCTGGTGTCAGACCATTACACCCAGAGCACAAGTGGACCTCCTTGTGCTCTAGATTTCCACCAGGCATTGCAGATGCAAAGATTTACACTAACTCAAAGCAACCAAATACAGTAATAATTAAATACAGAGTGATCAGAATTTGCATGTAAAGAGCCAGGAGGCTCCTTGCAATGAGCTCATATTACTTTTAGGAGGACTGAGTGAGACCTAACCACCAACAATAATGCTTTGAAACGCAGAATTCCATTGCTAATCATCATCAGATTTCCTTCACCTGCTCAAGAACTGTAACATATCTGTGCTATACCAAGATAAGCAGCATGATGACCCAGGACACAAACTTGGTCTTTTGATCTGAAGCAAGGCCACGCGCATAATCTCAAAGCGGGGCAAGCGAAGAGTTGCATCACAGCAGAAACGGGCTCAAAAAGATCATCAGCACTTTCTTCAGCTTAGAACGGAGCTGGTCACAACATGAAGTATCAGTTCTATTGGGAGAAGGATATAGTAGGACTTGAAGCATCGGGAAAAAAAAGGAGGGGGAGTGGGGAAGATTGTACCTGCTCATTTTGTCACATCACCTCTGATTTGGTTTCTCATGTTTTAGAGCCACATGTTGTTCCCATCCTTTGGGGAACACTAGCTTCCTTCTCCCCATAAATTGTTTTAGCAAAAGCAGATGCTCTATTTAACCTTTAAGCTCAGATCTGCAGCCTAAATCAGACCTGCAGGCCCCTCACCACACAGACATCCCATCAGTGCACAGCAACAGAAGGGCTTGGATCCACCCCAAGCAGCATGGATCCCATACCTGAGCACAGCAGAGATGTTCCTCCAAAGCAGCTTGCAAAGTGCCCAGATACTTGGGGCTGGGCTTAAATAAACCCCCTGCACCACGGGAGTGGGGTGGGGGGGGTTCCAGGTGGGGCTGCTCAGGACAATCAGTGTTAATTAGCAGCACCTCCCCTCTGTGCAGTTATTTTCCAGTGAAGGGAGGGAAACAAAAAGACCCCTCCTCGTCCCTGGGTGGGCTCGAACCACCAACCTTTCGGTTAACAGCCGAATGCGCTAACCGATTGCGCCACAGAGACACAGCAAAAGGGCTGAAAAGACACAAAAATGATGCAAAGGAATTTGGTCAAGTTTCCTGGGGCAGCGTGTGATTGGGAGTTAAGGATTCTTTATTAACATGAGGCCATAGTTTGATATGGGGTACGTGCTGGGGATAATAAAAGAAACTCGCTTTGCAGAAGCAAGTCCTGGAAAATGTGATAACATAAAGGTCCGTGGCTCCAGAATTTAAAAAAAAAAAAATCATTGTAAGGATTAAAAACTAAAGGTAATATTCGCGTTGCTGCCTGGTTCTGAGCCTTTTGTGTGTCAGGCAAATGTGATAACCACAAGGCTATGGAAAGCTGGGGGTGCTGCTGGGTGACCCCCCTAGAGCTGGGGCTTGGCTGCCCCAGGG
>VXAL01001199.1:0-17500 GCA_013399475.1 Chauna torquata | reverse complement strand
TGCTTCTGCATTTGTGCTTGAGTAACTTCACGTTCTTTATTGCTCCCTACAGATTACTTGGGAAATAATAGTTTACTCCTTAAGGGAAAAAGAGAGGATTATAATGCAACTCGCAGTACCTCTTTCGCTTCCTTCTTCAGCAAAGCAGTTAAAATGAGCCAATGCTTTGTGTGTTCCTCTGGTGGAAATACTAAATTCTTATTTCTCGCCTGCCTGGTCTGCTTACACTCCTCCTGTCCTTACCTTGATTTCCCCCAGCTCCTGAACAACCACGATTTTTATTTCGCTCTCTAGGGTTACACCCAGCAGGAGCTGCTTATTCATGCTTGCTATAAATCATTTTTTTTTTCCCCCCCTCCCCGGGGACTGAGCCAAGTTGAGCAGAGAGGAGCAGCCCATGACGGAAAGATCTGGAGCGTTCCTGTGCATCTCTTGCGTGATATGAACTGCTGAATTTTTATGCTGCTGCGCACAAACTCCAAGATTCACGCGACCACCTGGAAGGTGTTTCCTGACCCAGCAAAAGCAAAAGCCTGCGCGCAACGATCACCTTTTCTTTGCATATGTGTACACACAGGTGGTTTGAGAGAGTGACGAAAGATATTAGCAGGGAAGGGTTGATTTGCAAGTGACAGGGAAAATCCGAGACTCCTGACCTGCGTAACAGTGAAGAGGTCTGGAATTTTTTTTTTTTTTTAAACCCACCTTATGGGTTTCCCCCAGCAAGCTGCAGTGCCCCTTTGCAGAGAAATGCAACGAGCAGAAGCTTGGAGCAGGACTCCAAAAGAGCTGCGAAAGNGTCCGGGATTTGAACCCGGGACCTCTCGCACCCAAAGCGAGAATCATACCCCTAGACCAACGAGCCGCGCTGTTCAGCCGTTTCTGCACGCGGCTTTCAGTGCTCTGCTCGTTCCGCGCGGGCCTGCTGTGGACCCCTCTTCTCTCCCCCAGTGGGGAGGAAACCGGGGTGCGGCACGGGGTGCCCTTGGGAGGGAGAAAAAAAAGTAAAATGGAAAAGCTGCGAGGCCCCAGCGAGATTTGAACTCGCGACCCCTGGTTTACAAGACCAGTGCTCTAACCCCTGAGCTATGGAGCCGGCACTGGGAGGATTTTCCCTACAGGTGTCTGCAGAGAGCATCCTCGGTTTTGGGGATTTTCTGTATTTCCCCCCCCAAAAACGTTCCCCTAACCCTTTTGCTCTGTTCCAAACCTCCCCTCTCCACCATCCTTCACTAGTCAGGACTGCGCTAAACACGAGGACAAACAGCGGCAGCAAGGAGAGCTGCACGCCCCCAAATCACCGGTATTTTACGCACCCCACACCACTTCAGCACCAAGGGTTTGGGTTCAGCCACTACACAATGGTACTCTTAGCATCTTTTTTTTTTTTTTTTTTTAAAAAAGTGGGTTTGGCCAAAGTACAGGCAATGAGAAAACCTCTGTGTTGCTGCTAGAGCAGCCTATGTAGACATGCCCACCTCTCCCCCCGCCAAGATTTGGTGGGTTTTTAATGTCACCTCTTTATTTCACTCCTATTATGTGGAATATATAAACACTAGGTTTGTGTTTCACAAACAGATGCAAAAAACCCTCTTGACACATGCCCATTATTTATACTTGCCTTTACTTAAATTCTTTCCCTAGACTTGCAGTCCCAAACACTGAGTGGGGCAGTCCTTTAAACCACAGCTGATGTTATCCAGACCACTCGCAGCTGGGAATAATGAACGGAAGATGAGCTCAGGTAGCACCTTCGCATTTTATTTCCAGTACATGGCCTAGGAACAACCTGGAAGGTTTCAAATCCATTTATGCAACATTTTTGCTTCCCACAGGACTTAAAAGCTTGAGGGAGAAGCAGCATTTCTCACGCACAGACGGGACTAACACCAAGTCGCAACAGCAGAAATCTCATGTCTCCTGCTATTACCTTTATTATTTGAGGGATTGCTATGTTGTTGTTCTTAGAATTTCTACAGCTGCATAGCTTCAGCAATGGACAGAGCTTAGAAAAATCAAGGCATTTGGCTCACCTGTTCATGACTTGGCCTTTATAAGAGCTGCTGCAGCTTTAACTAAGGGGAATTAAAGGCAAATTCATTAAAAAAAAAAAAAAAAAAAAACAGACTCCCAGGGTAGGAAACAAGTCACTAGCTAAAAAAGTAAGATAATAAGATGGTCATGCCTAGGCTGGTCACCCTCAGCTCTGTTTATGACTAATGGAAAGGCATCTTAAATTCACCTGATCCTGCATCAATACATCCCCTAGGAAATGGATCGTGCTTCATCTCCAGTAGTTACTGGCCAGATTTCCTTTACTTGGGACAGAGCTAAGGGCTCAGCTGTGCAGAGAAAACTTCTAATGATGCATGGGAAGCTACACCTGTAACCTGGGGAAAAAAGCACCTCTCCACTGAGGAAGCAACATAGAGATGTTTTCTTGTGGATTCACTCTATTTCTTGCCTGGATTTTTATGACACTCTTTGCACAAGTTGGGCCACAGACAACTTTCTAAAGCATCCTTTGACTGGCGGCACAACTTCATAACTGAGGACACAACTGGCTTGGGCCAGTGGAAGCAATTGAAGGTTTTTGGGCAGCCACCCTGTTTGCATATACACACAGTCTGGGAGAGGACCAGAGCATCTTCATTTTATGCTGCTGCTACAACATGGATTTACTGCAGAGAAGAGGTTAGAAACCCAAAACCACAGCAAATGCACTTGTTCAACCCATGATTTCTTGGTATTGGTGTCGACCAGGGTTTTGCCAGCAGGTTTCAGCATGTTAAAATCAGCTTTGCACGGAAATGTCTTTTTCTCATCCTAAACTGGCCATGAAATTCTATTCTTGATTTAAAATAATAATAATAAAGGGGGGGTAATGTATTTTCCAGAAAAGGATAAAAAAAAGCCAACCAAAAATGCCCCAAACCCAGAAACCATATTTTTATTGCTTCAGACAATACTACTACTACTTATTATTTTTAATGCACTTTTGTTTTGGCCAAAGCACCAGTGAACAAGGAAGCCACATGCTGAACATTTGCCATCTTGGCAAAGAGTGAGGATTTCCATGAAAAAGAGAAACAGAAGGTGAAGGTAAATGAGTGATTTTGCTGAGATGTAAACAAAGCCTGAGGAAACAGGAGATTCAGCACCCAACACCTACGTCACTATGAGCAAAGTAACCGTAACGTGTTATTCTGCAAGGGGCATCCTCTACACAGAGGGGACCTCAGGAGGCATTACACAGGAGCACCACAATTCAGAAGCACAGGTCTTGCTCACATCCAGTGGGTCAAACACACTTGAGCAACGTTAACATTTATTGCTTCACAAGAAAAGCACCTTTCTGCCTTTTTTAGAGTAGCAGCAATACCTGTCCCCTGCCCAGAAGGGCCATGGACAGAGAAACAAAGCACAGAGCACGTACAACAAGCCCAGGGCATCTCTCTAAGCCTTGACTTCAGGAGAGGTCAGATCTTGGTGACCACACAGTTCAGACCATCCAGCACAGATCAGACCACCATCACAACACCTCAAAAACAGTCTTTGGAGTACAATATTATCCCAGATTTTAGAGGCATCACCTAAAATAAGTAACCAGGCACCTACCCTTTACTGGGGGGGCCTTTCTTCTCAGCATGAAGAAGAGGGAAAGAGCCAAAAACCCCAGCTGAGACCCATACAGCCACTCACACAGCCCAGCACGAGGCTGCGAGCATCCTCACTCCCTAAAATGCAATCACTCTGCAGGAGGAGATAAAAAGCCGGAGTTCCTCCTTGTAAATAAATCTTGTAGGAGTGAAGGCACCTGTGAGCAGGGCAAGATTTCCAATTTTGGCAAATGGGTGATGACCAGAGTTTGTTGGGAGCAACAGCCTAATAAAGCACTGGAAAACCTCATTAAATTTATTTCACGATGAGGAAAGTTTTCTAATTAATGTGACTTGATCAAATAGAAAGGAGCTTTGCCTTTTCTGGCTTTGGATGGAAGGCTGAAGTGTTCTGCTCAGTGTCACTCTCTTCACCTTTCCCACAGGACTCTTATCCACTAAACATTTCATTTTTGAGTCATTGATGCTTTCAAAGGGGAGTTCCACTCCATAACTTCCCACCGGTCTTAACATTCATCTCAGACCCACCCAAGAAAAGAAAAATACCCATCTGTTATCAGACTCGGAGCCCCAAACCAGCTACCAGTGGTTTCCTTCTCGCTGAAGAGTTGGGATGGTGCAGAGAGGGGTTCAAGATGGTGGCTGCAACCTTCTGGGGACTGCTGAGGATTTCAGTAGCTGTTCTCTCTTTCAAGCTGATTTGAAGACCCCCTCGTGATGTTTTTTTCCTACCATCTGTTTACCTGCCTCATATACCAATGACCCTGGCTAAATGGCTGTTTTGAGAGTCCCTGGTGCTCATCGCTGCTGTCCAGGCCCCGACCGGTGAAGACCATGGGAACAGGTCCTCAGCAAAGGTCCTCAGCCCCTTGAGATGTCTCAGGGGCACAGTTTGATGTACGTAACGGTGGAACAAACCGAAAAGAGAGGGAACACCTTCTCCTGGAAGGCAACGTTGAAGGTGAAGATGTGCTGCATGTTGTCAGCATTGTAGAAGGACACCTCTTCCCCTTCGTAATCCAGGTACACCCTGACCTTATTGAGTTTCTGGCTGAGGCACAGCGGGGTGCGTTGGGGCGAGGTGACCGCCCAATAGCGACCTCCATTTTGCTGCACCGCCCAGATCCCTTCTTCGGGGGAAAACTGCGTCAGACCTTTCCTTCTGACGGACTCCTTGGCCACCCCGAAGGCCCAACCGTCCGAGGCGCCCACCTCCACTTCCCAGTAATGTCTTCCCGACTTGAAGCCCGTGGTAGCCAGAACCCGCGAGTTCGTGTCGAATCTCTTGGGGTTGTCAGGCAGCTCCTGCTTCCTGCAGCCCATCCTCACGCTCTTGAGGTCTGCAGAGAGGATGAGGAGGTGGTTTGCCGATTCGGGGTCCAGGGTCAGGTCCTCTGTTGGTGACAGTAGTTACAGTGATAGTAACTCAGTAAGAATTAGAAAAAAAAAAGAAGAAAAGCCAGAGCTGGGGATGTGCTTAACGGTTGTTGAACCATGTCGAAACATGGTAAAACCACATGCAAATAATTAGTAATTATAGAGAGTAAAATGGACCTTAGATCAAGTCTTTTTTTTTTTTTTTCCAAAGTAATTGATATTTTTTTTCTGGCTCATTTAATGTACAACACACAAGATGGGCTGTACACCCCCCATCTGACAGATTTTTGAGTATGTGTCCCCAAACTACCCCGTGATCACACATCTCCACGGAAAGCCGTGACCTAAGGGCACCTTTACACACCACATCACATCCGGGAAGCCCAAAAAGAGCATGCATGTAGAAGAGCTTTGATCCTAACATCTTTTCCCCTTCCAAAAATCAGGCTCAAAGGAAACAGCGAGCACTTTAGTGACCTCAAATTGTGGTTGTAGTCAGCAAAGTCGCCGTGTCTGAACAAAACCCTTTGTGGCTTTGGGGGCCTCCAAGATGGGACCTTAGGTGCAGAAAAGTGTTGGATTTTGCGCCAGAGTTTCTTTGGCTAAAGGCCTTTATGTTCTATCAAGATCCATTGACTTGGGCTTGGAAATTGGGTATGAAGTCCAAAAAGACCCATGATTTGATCGAAAGCTCCATGGCATTTCATAGGCTTTGGAAAAGTGATAGCAAACACAAGAAGGTTTCCTTTTTTTTTTTTTTTGTTTTGTTTCTTCAAAGATCAAGCAGCAGGTTCTTCCTCAAAAATGAGAGATTGGCTTTAAAATAATATGTCCTGCATTTTGCACTATTATATCAGAACACGATAGAGGTGCTTTCAAAGTGTGTGTGTCCATTTGCAAAAGCTAGGGGGAAAGGGTTGGGTGAGCAAGAAAACTCCTCGATGCCAATCTTTTTTTTAAAAGGTGCTTCCCTTCCTTCTTGCATCTCCTGCTGCTGGAGTCATTGGGATTTGGGCTTGAGTTTCAGCTCAGCTGCAGGGGCTGGGAACAACGATTTGGCTTGAGTAAATAAATAAACATGACTCCGGGAGCTGCGGGGTTGCATAAAAAATAAAGTAAAATATGAGAGCACGCAAAGCTCTTGGAAAAGATGAATTAAGGCAGTCAGAGGAGTGGGATTCAATGACTGCTATGAGGTCTTGGCCCCTTCTTTACCCCCTGCGTCCCCCAGACTTGTGGCCCCGATCTGCTTTCCGAGGGTTTGCTGGTGCAGCTGCACCGGCCAAGTTCTACCTCTACGCATGCACACACACCACCACGGACATGCAGTGAGGGTTGTTCTGCCGTGTTGCGTTTAAGCAGTCGTTGTCAACCTTTCTTCTTTTCCTTTGCCAACCCCTTGGCATTTTTCAGATGGGTCTGGGGATGTTTGCGAGCAGAGTCTGGCCCCTCTCAGCTGGATGGTCCTTGGAGAGGACCCAACCCATGTAATGTCCTCGTCTGCCTTCCCCAAGGGGTTTGCAAGCCCCGTGGGGAAAACCACCACCTTAAAAGCAAGAATAAACCTTCTCTGCAACAAGAGGGCTTTGTGGCACAACTCCAGCTCTGCAACCTTTGCATTATGGCCAAGGGAGCTGGAGGATGGGGGCAGATTTTAAGGGCATCTTCCTGCGCCCAGCATCTGCCACAGTGCAAAGTCAGAGGGCTCGGCTGCAGAGCCCATCACTGTGTTTTCCTGGCTCAGTGGTTCTTCTCATCCTCACCACCACCAGGGAAGCAGCAGATGCTCCCTATAACATTTTTGGGGAAAACCAGCCAGGTTCATCATTGAGAGTCAGTTTGGGCCAGCCCACGTGGTTTGGGTGGTTCCAAATCCGTGAATTCTCATGTGAACCTGCTCCTTTGCTCTCCCCAACGAGCTGGTGAGCAATTTTCCCTCCCAGCACCATCTGAAAGAGGCCGTCTGCCCACAGACATGATTTCAACAGCTTTCAGCAGGACTTTAAGTCATACGACTTTGCGCTGGAGAACCTCGTGGAACATCCAAACCTTCTCCATCCCAAACCCTTGAAGAAATAGGAGCCCAGCCACGAGTTGCTCTGAAACCTGGCCACAGAGCAAATATGGCAGAATTAAGGCAGGTTGTGGCTGGAAAGGGCATTAATCCATTTTTGGGTTCAAAATCTGTTCTGTCTGTTCCGTACTGTAGGTTTGTTAAGTGTAAAGAGGCAGAAAGGACCTAGCTTAGCTGTCAGATCCCCGGCGTCAGCTAGAAAAATCGGCTTTTGGCTCTCGAACTGAGCAGGCTGGATCTGGAAATCATTGAGAGAGAAGAAATTAAAAAAAAAAAGTTATCTAGACTGCCTTTTTCTTTCTTTTTCTTTTTTTTGCCCCCTCTCTTTGGGAAAGCAAAACCAGCTTTGCAAATTACAACCACAATTTAAAGTCTTTGCTCTGGGGTGCTACGCCTGAACCATTTTCCTTTTACCTTTTTCACCTCTTCCCAGTTCATCCCGCAGGTTTTCTGAAAAGAAGAGACGGGCAGTAAATGGCAAAGCCAAGAGACAGAAAAAAAAAAAGTAAAATCTCCTTTAAGGGACATTTACACACACACCACTTTCAGCTACAAGCAAGGGCAGAGGAAGGAGCATCCCGGCTCCCAGCCAGCTTGTGCAATGGGGGAAATTCTTGCTAAAAATATTTTAATTTTTGTCAAAAAAAGCATAATAATATCTTTTATTAAAGGATTTATTAGTCTTTTTTATCGTGCCCTGCGGCATTTTATTCTCCTCGTTGTGCTGTGAGTTGTGAACGTTCAGTACAATCCTTGCCCATTATTGCTCCGGGGCACAATTTGCATTTAGGGATTTTTCTCTTTCAGACCTGCTCTTCCTGGTGCTTTGCTTTCTTTCCAAACCTCTCAGCACCACCTCGTGGCTTTGCTGCGCTGCTGCAAGGGTTGGGTTTCAAATGAGCCTCGAACGCTGCAAAAGCCGGCGTTTGTTGCCCTAAAATGGATGTGCCCAGGCTCAGGTTTTTGCTCCTCTTCAAAAGAAACCCTTGATCTCCTTCGCTTGTGGCCCTGGCGACTCTCCTCCTGTTCTTGCACATCTCCAGAAGTCCCTTCCAACGTAACTTATTCTCCTATTTCGGTCCTGCCGGCCAGGCATGTGCCAAGGGGCCTCGAGACATCCGCAGCATCCCCAGAGCTCCTCAGCCCTTCCTGCTAAAGGCCAGGCCTATTTAAAACCCCTGGTTTTGTTTCCACGTACCTTTGAATTTCTTTAAGACTTTCTCAAGGACGACAGTCTTGAGCGAGAAATTGCAGATGTGCATTTTCATATCCATGCACACGGGTACAGGCTTCTGGCACTTCACGTCGTCACTTCTGCAAATGAAAAAGTGAAAGCAGGAAGAAAATCATTGCNTTTTTTATTTGTAATTGGCAATGTGCAATGCTTGCCCCAAATCTCAGTAGAAGGGAGGAACTGCAGAAAATTTAGCAGCAAGACTAGAGAATAATTTCCACCATGGTCTAGCGTGGCCCTGGTGCATTGACCTCCTCCTCTCCCATCGCACGTGCGGGTGAGTTCTGGCTGTCAGAAGGGGCAGATCCCAAATCTGAGCCATTCAGATGAACCTCGCCTGGGCTGAGGACACCGGGGTTTGTGTGTCAGCCTGCTAAACCCCCTTGGCTGGTTGTTGTGAAGGGCGTCAGTGCGAGGTTACCCGCACCCAGCTGCTCCTGCTGCAGCTTTCGGGGCTTGGGCTGTGCCCAAACCATTGCCCTGGGGTGAATTGCATAACAGAAATAAATCACCTCAGGGCTTCTGGTCTCATTGGGCGTTTGAAGAAGCCCCCTGGTAGGAAAAGAATTTGTGATAACGCTATGTTTTCCAAAAAGCTGGACCCAGGGCTTGTACCAGAAAGGAGTTAAGCTTGGTCTATGCTGGTGCCTCCCTCTGGCATCTGGACTGACCTTTAACAGGACTGGTGGGGAAAAAAACATGGAAGAAGGGGAGAAGCAGTGCTCCATACCTGCTTATGATGTTCATTACATCCTAGAAAGGAAAAAGAGAGACCGAGTGAAATACCTCAGCAACCCGTGCTATGCCTCCGTGCTCACGTGCTCAGCGCATGAGCAATTCCCCTTCATCAAACCCATCCGGGACATTGATCCCTTACGGCTGCAACAAGCAGGCATGGATCCACGCCTCAAATGTTTGCTTTCAGCTCTGGAAGTCCAGGGACCCGCCAAATCCCACCTAAGTGTCTGCAGCAACTAAAGACCCGGCTGCTTCTGGGGGGACTATGTTCAATACTCCAGCTTTTTGCCCATAGTCACAATGTGGTTTAGGTTGGAAGGTGCCCTTGGAGCTCTCTCGTCCAACTCATTGCTCAAAAGCATGCCAGGCCTTGACCTAGCAAGTTGGGAGCATCTTAAGGATAACAACAGCAAAAACCTCTCTGGTTTCTATTCCAGTGCTTGGCCACCGCTGGTGTGAGTCTCGGTGTAGGCATCTTGGAGATGCTTTTAGGGTCTCTCTGCTGGTCTCCTGCATCAGAGAAGGTCCTATTAACCTGACCCATGTGAAGACTTGAGATGCAGAAGGACACCTGCCCAAGGGCCATCGTCTGCTGTAACTCGGCCACCTAAAATCTGGTATTAAACTTGCACATCCACCTCTCCGCGATATCTGGACTCCAATGATCCAGTCACCACCAAGAAGAGTTTATGGTGCCTCCAAGGAGTGATTCATCCCACCCTGGGACAGATCTCTTCACGGTGTGAAATTATTTGCCCTCAGGAAGGGTTAATTATGGAGGCAAATTACAGGTTAAAATACCCTCACTGATTAGTTGCTACGTGGAGAAAATTCAGAGAGATGAAAACCGTGCTCAGTCCTATCTGTTTGCACTTTCTGATCACTTAGGGCATAAACTGCGGTGAGCACATCAGACGCAATTCAGAAACAGAAAACCATAACCGTCTCCCAAGGAACGGGAAGGGACTCTGGGGATGGCTAAGAATTTCCAATGTGACCTTTTAGGGAAAAAAAAAATCACCTATTGTTACAGGATCGTATTCGTGTGCATTGGTGGGGGCTGAGCAAAGACCACGTGAAATGATTTCTCACCCATAGCCAAGTACTGGAGCCATCACCCTGCTTAAGCTCTGTAAATATTTACAGTGCTCTCAATGCTGCCTGGGAGGGAGTTTAACCCCATGTGCCTAGGGGGAATTTAAGCCCACTGCTGGAATTTCACCCCAAAGTGGAGTCAGATGGGTCACTGTGTCCCACTGGCAAAGGCTGTTTAATACAGGCTGCTTCAGAAAAAGCACCTTTAAGCAACAACATGGTTCAGTCTCAATTGATCTTGATCCAAGATGCATGCAGCTGACTTTAAATAGGGGAGCAAAAGGGGACAATTGATCTGGTCAAAAAAGCAGAGCTTGAAAGTCTGGTTTTGATTCAAGAAAGAAAAAAAAAGAAAGCACAGAAAGTATCATCTCAGCAAGCAGATCTGTGTGCGCATCGGAAGCACGATCTGCTTATTTTAATCAAAACCATGATCAATTAAAACAAGGTCAGCCATTAGCCCTTTGCTGTTCGGCGAGGGACAGGACTGCCTGGTTTTGGGGTGGGCAGTTTGGGTTTGTTTTTCCAACCCCACCTCATGGGCAAAAGGAGCGCTTGGGTAACACGGAGGGCTGGGCTGGCTCCAGCTTTTCTTCGCAATGCAATAAATACCTGGACTCCATCTGCTCTCTCCCTCATACTTTCCAGCTTGGTAATAGCTCATTTCGACTCGAAAACCCAGCTCTGTTTTCAGGTCCCAGCCAACCCTCTGCAGCCAGGGCTCCGCTGCGATAATTGGCGAGGATCTGTGTCCTGCTGGGCCCGGCTCCACGTGCCGCTGCGCTCAGCTCCGTCTCGAGCCCTCGCCAGCCCCTTTAAGCTGGAGCAGCGGACATCTGGGACTTGACAAGATGCAAAACCTTGAAAACCCATCAAGGTCTGGAATTGCAAGAGGTGTTTAAGGATCTAGGCAGTACCACTGTGGTGGCTTTTCACGCGAGGTCCGATTCAGGTTTGGCGTGGCTCAGAACAAGAATTTATGAGCAATAGAAAGATCCAGACAAATTCGTGGAGGAAAGATTTATCAGAGGTTGTTAAATACGAAGAGCACACCTCTGTTTCAGGATTTTCCTGAGCCAGAGAGAGTTGCTGTGTGTTATCCCTGGCATAGCAGAGCCTGGGGCACTCAGACGCTGCCACACGCCATCTGCTCATTAAAGGCGAAAAAAAAAAAACCGAACAAAAAAGGACAGTTATCCTCCAACCACCTGTAGAGGATCCAGAAATGTTAAAAAAAAAAAAGGAGATAGAAGCATCAAGACTCAAACCTGAAGGCTCGTTTCATTGCAAAAGTCTCACCTTGAGGAACTCGAGCATGGGCTGCTGGATTTTCTCCTCCAGCTCCGTGATGAGCTTGTTGAGGAGCGTGATCTCCTTGGAGAGGTCGGTGATGTTCTCGTTCTGCCTCTTGGCGATGCTCTTCTCCATCTTCTCCAGCTGCCCCAGGAGGATGTGCTCCTGGTCATGCAGGAACTGCCGTAGCCCCTCGAACTCCAAGAGCAGTTTCTGCCGCTCGTTCTCGATGGTTTTCTGGGAACGAAACAAAAAAAGGTGGGTTGGTTTTCTTACGTGACGTCGCGCTGCTGAGTGCTGTAGGCTTGAAGGCAAAACAACAACGTTCCGCTACTGCAAGACCTCACTTCCACCTCTTCAGCTCCCTGCTCAAGACATCTCCATCTGAAATGATTTTTGGTCGGCACCAGTGTTTAAAAAATATATATATTTTTAAGGAAAAGATTTGTTTGCACAGAGGAGCTAAATCCCTTAATGGATTCTCACATGCCACTGCAGAGAAGAGGGCTGTGGGGAGCAGCGTGATGAGAAGATCCAGCTCTTGAGAAACCCCGCTGGGTTTTAAGCTGGTGCAATGATTTGGGGGTGGAGAGGGGCCACCCGCTGAATTTGGAGCCAGTGCCATGCTGCTGCTTGCCTTGCCATCACCTCCTGTTCACGAGCTCTGCCAGCATCCCGGTTTCTGCTTGGATTGACGTCACCAGCAGACCAACAAGTGCCCCCTGAGCCACAGCCCAGGGCCAAGTGGGAACGTTTTGCCCCGGGGAATGCACCCTCTGGAAGCACAGACAGGGTCGTGCACGTTGAGGTTGCTTCATTCTATGCTGGCCTTCAGCACAGGTCCAACTGGCCCTCAAAAAATGGGTCTTCACGTTCTGCTTTTTGCGTCATGGTGTGGAAACCACAGCTCTTGGCAGGCTGGTGCTATTTCGAGCCCTGCCAGCTGGAAAAGACAGCAAATAGGGGTAACACCACCGCTGCATGGGGATGGTGGAGTAGAAACATGGGCTGAGGGTGGCCTGGTGGTGTTTGTCCCAAGCTGGGCGGGACATGAGCCACTCAAAGGCACTTGTCTAGGGAGCGATGGTCTGGGAAAGGCGTTATTAGCAGGGGAGAGGGGGGCTTCCCTGCAGCAAAAGCCTCCTGCTGCCCCAGGGACAACAGGATGAGGAAGAGAAGCTCCAGAACCTCTGGTCTGCGAAGATTTTAGCCGACGTTGCTCCCAACCCGGATGGTGAAGGAAGGAGAAAAGCAGCTATTTCCCTTTCTCAGGCACTGACAGAGCATGGTAAGGCTGAGACGGGGATGCTCAGCATCCCCTACCCCCCCCAGGCATCCCAACCCAGACCCTCGTCCCCACCATGCTGGAGCATTGCCCTGCACGCACCAAAAGCTCCTGGGTTTTCTTATCATCGTTCACTTTAAACTCCAGCAGCTCTTGCCTCTCCTTTTTCAGGAAATCCAGGCGGCCCTGGATTTTCTCCTAGGAAACAAAGAAAGAACATATTACTCTTTCGTTGTTGTTGTTGCTTTGTTGTTCTTTCTTTCTTTCTTCTGCTGTATTTTATTTCTTTTGCCGTCTTATTCTGCCTGCACACAGTTTGTTTTTCCAGCCATGCCAGGGCATGCAAGATTGCAACAAAAAACTCTCGCCGGGCAAATTTGCTAGCTCAGCTCTGCCCACGCGCAGCCGGACACCCACGTTTGCAACCCTCAATGACTGCCACAAGCTCGTGCGCCTGCGGTGAACGCGAAGAAACCTCCAAAGGGAGACGGAGGACGCAAAGGGAGGGTACGCGGGCTGCTTTCATCAGCTGCCGCTGCCACGCCTCGCCAACCTTTTTACTCTTGACACGAGCTCAGCCTTGCCTGTAGGCAACGTCTTTGGCTACACGCCCACACCCAAAATAGACGTGGATGTTTGCTCCACCAGCAAGGTGGGTGCCCCCGGGTGCTGTTGGCAGCACGGCTCAAGCCTGGAGCTTTCCCAGGAGCTTGCGCAGGACAAACGCTGTTTCACAGCCTCCTGGCTGCCTTGTTTTTCCACCCCACGCTCTCCCTTCTGCAGAGCTGATGTTAATGCAGGAGGGGGTTGCGCCTATCTGGAAGGGAGGGGGAGTTTCCAGGTTTTTGGAAAATTAGGGGGAAAGCAGAACCCAGCTCTTCTCAGGGATCTGCATTTCCGAGTGCTGAGCGTGGGAAAGACCCAGGCCAGGTGGCATCTCAGGGACTTGAGTGAGGACAAACAGCGAAACGGAGGTGGAAAAAAGATGTGGACACCAGGTGGGTCACGCTCAGGGCGGACAGACAGACAGACGGGTACCTTGTACTCCTCGGATGCCTCATCAACAGGTACCACGGCATGAGGCCGGTGCTCCCGGGACCTGTCGCACACCACACAGATGGTCCTCCGGTCATCCTTGCAGTAGAGCTTCAGGGCTTCCCTGTGCTTCGCGCAGAGCCCATCCTCCTCAGCACCCTTGGCCCCACGGAGGGTGAACTGGCTGATGATCTCGGACATGTTCGCCAGCTGCCGGTTGGGCCTGAAGCTCTTCTGCTGGAAGACCTCCCTGCACTGCGGGCAGGGGAAGTCCATCTCCAGGTCCTTCCAGCTCTTGACGATGCACGCCCGGCAGAAGTTGTGCCCGCACTCGATGGACACGGGGTCCTTGAAGAACTCCAGGCAGACGGAGCAAGTGGCTTCGTCCTGGAGACTGCCGGGCAGGAACACCGCCGCCATGGCCTCTCTCCTGCGGGCAAGGACTGATTTCACCAGGGCTGGACGCAGAGCATGAATGCTTGGCACCCGGCCCCGCGTGGGCGTTGCTTTTCCAGGAACGAACCCGCTGCCCGAGGTCACTTCTGCAGTGTTCGGTTTCTTTAAACCGGTAACGAAGACCTCAGCGTTAGGGCACAACACATAGGTGGAAGAAAAAGAAAGCAAGAAGATGCCTCTGCTCTCTGCTCCTCCACAAATCTTGCATCTGAGCGCCCTATGTGTTTTTTTTGTTGTTGTTGTTTTTTTCTTCCCCTAGGAAAAGGGAAACTGTTTGGAATACAGATACCGATGTCATATCTCACTGCTTTTTGGCTGAGCTGGTGCAAAATGCAAGAGCTGAGTCCCGAGGCTTGTGTTTAACAGCTGCTCTAGGCCCTGATCCAGGTAACCATCTGAGCTCTTGTTAGAAACCCATTTCACCCTCAGCGCTTCAGATGACTTGGTTGAGCTCCAGGGCTCAACAGGGGCCATAAAAAGCAACAGGAGAAAGGGAACCCGCACAGATGCAAAGCCTGTATCAAGATCTGGGGGTGAGTTTCCTAAATGCACAAAGATTAGGCTCTGGATGGGGGTCCTGTATCTCAAAACCACTTTCTGCCTTCTAAGAATCCTGTGCGCAACTTCCAAGGCCTTGCATTAAATGGGAATGATAATTAATGTAAGAGGACCTCTCCCGGATGTGTTTGCAGGCTGCTGTTTGTCTGCGTGGAGACACCCGTAATACAAACAGCTCACCAAAGCTCTTGCTGTGGAGAAGGGAGGTGAAAGTGAGTGGCAGTCATCTAGCTATTTGGGTTCACCTTACCCTCAGAGAAAAGTAGGCACTTCTGGAGGGTGATTCCTCTTCTCCTAACGAGGAGATGAGAACAGGTCAAGTGATCCCATCCGTACGAACCGGTTTGTGTCTAAGCCAGCCCAGCTGAGCTGACATCTCCAAGCTGAGATTGTTCCCTGGGGGATGTGTGGAGCTAGGGGGAAACAAATCTCAACCCCAGGCATTGCACTGGAGGAGCTGCATTAGCAAAACGAGTCTCGACGCCCTGATGCCAGGGGTCTGCAAAGAGGGTTCTGATTTGTGGTAGGGGTTGGGTTCATCCTGATGCCTTTGCAGCTGGGGAAGAACACTGACCTGAAGTATCCATCCTCCACCCGAACTTTTTTTTTTTTTTTTGCAATGCTAAAGCTCTTCTGGCAAATACATTTCCTGGCATTGGGTGACATCTGCAAAACAGGAGCACTGGTCTGCATTTACTGCTATTCCAGACTTGCTCATTTAGAACTAGAAATGAGCTTTTTCAGGTTGGTTTAAACTCAGTTCTGGGCTTCCTTGGAGCTTTGGTAAGGAATCCCCTCCTCTTCTTGTCGGAAAATAAAATATATACCCATGCTTGCTATGACTCATTAGTTTGTGTACAGAAATAACATGGAACAAATGACTCAGGAGAATGGCAGAATACATAAATATATAGTTATATGTATATATTCACACAAGCTCATATATATGGGTGCATATTTGTACACACATATATCCCTATAGATATAATATATGCCAATTTAGGTATTCTGTCACCTAAGGGAAAGCAATTTCTACTTATGTGTATATTCATCTACCCACCACTTCTCACATACACTGAATATATTCACACACCATTCCCTGTGGACTGGAAATGGCTTTCTCTTCCAGCTGACATTTCTGTTGATCTGTAAATAAACAAACTATACAGATCCCCCCCCTGCCCTGTGCCATGCGTGCATTTTTCAGCACAAATCTACAGAAAAAGTGATGGCCTATGAGCTGCTGAGCAACCTGTACACTGTCTGGGGCTGCAAAAATAGCAAAGGAGAGGGAAAAAAGAAAAAGCAAGATGCCTTGATGAAAAAAAAAAAGTGGGCAGCCTGCTGGGAAAAGCAGAGGGAGGGAGAGCAAGGCAGGCATGGGAAAAGCAGACAGACGGACAAACGCATCCCATTGCCCTCCCTATGCCCAATTTACACGTGAGCCCCCGCGTACCTCGGAGCAGAGGTGCAGGGAAGGGGAGTCCTCCCGAATCGCCCGGCCTTTTCCATCGGGAGGGCGTTAGCAGGGGGCAAGGGGTCCCAGCACCCGGCTGTGCAGTGGGAGCAGCCTGGGACCGCTGGTGGCCGCTCCACCGCGCTCCGATGAAGGAAACCAGCCCAAGCCCTGGACTCCGCTGAGATTTCAACGCTGCTCAGCTTCCCAGCCCTCGGTTGCCCCATTTGTCCCCTGTCATCCCCCGTCTCACTTACCATTCCTTCCCCTCCCCCATTGCAGCTATCCTGGGCACCCACCGCTCTCCTTCCCTCCTCCTCCTCCTCCCCAGCTCTGCTCTCCCCCTCTGTGCCAAAGCTTTTCCCTGCCTGGAGCCAGGATCGCATTTCCAGCACCTCCCTCCACCTGTCGCCCAACCCAAGCCCTCTCCAGAGGGTCTCTGCACCCTTTAACCCTCTCTGATGCCCAGAGAAGGACTTGGCAAGGAGCGAGACTTTTCATCTCTTCCTCCAGAGCTGTCAATGAATGATTCATCTCCCAGCTCATATGTGGGGCAGCACCATGCAAAGAAGGGCAGAAACATCTCCTGCAGGACCTCTCACCCTCCGTGGGTGGCTTGCTTCGGATAAGGAGATACTTGGACACCCCAAACAGCAGGGAAAGGAAAATTCAACCTTGAAAACATGTTTTCTTGCAGGTCTTTTTGGTGCCAAAGCATCCTGGGGCTGAGCATCCTTTGAAGTTTTGTCTTAGGTGGGTCCAAGCACATTCAAGCTCTCGTGCCCTTGCATCCAGGTAGGACATGTGAGCAACCACTGCCCTGCACTGGGATCACCCTTTCTCACCCCCACACTACCCTGCAGTGGAGTTGCCCCTTCCCACCCCAAAACCGGAGCCAGCAACAGGGCTGCCTGGACAGAGACTTGTTCTCAGTCCCAAGGCTGGAAGGTGTCTCCTCCAAACTTCCCATTCCAGAAACAGATTGGAAGTTGAAACTGGCTCCAGAAGCAGGACACCTGCATCCATGCAAGGAAAGAGACCCTACAACACCAAGCCGCACTGAAATCTCTGCAGCCATCAGTTTATCTGCAAAACAAACTCCTCAGGAGGGTAATAATCAAAAGGAACATCCCTTCCCTCTGCTGCCCAGTGCAGTGGTTGTGATTTTATTCCCATTTAAAGAAAAAAATCTGATCTACTAAGCTAAATAACTGCTTACAGCATTGAGCTTCCCAGTTACCAACACATCTGACAAAATAAATCCTCTTTTCCCTTTTTT
>VXAL01001198.1:63267-77133 GCA_013399475.1 Chauna torquata | reverse complement strand
TATCTATGTTTATAAAATCATAGAGTCATAGAATCATAGAATCATTTAGGTTGGAAAAGACCCTTAAGATTGTATAGTGCATAGAGCAAAAATCAACAACCTCAGTATAAAGTGTTTCAAAGAGGTCTTACCTTCACCTTGCTAAGGAGTACTACATTATATGTGCAGTGGCATAACTTTCCCTGGGGAAACCAGTGAAATCTCTGTCACTTAAGAATAGACTGGATAAAGCAAAGAAAGTCTACTTTAAAGGGGAAAAATTGTAATAATGACTTGATTATCATCATAGTTTGTACATAGAAACAAAAAATCCTTGTCATTGATGATCTCCCCTTCTGAAGGCAAGCTGGATGTAAATTTTCAATAGGCTTGGCTCCTAAGTGAGCATCATCTCACTGTTCCATCTTGCATTGTGGCATATAGAACAAGTTCAGTCCTTTGGTGCTCATACTCAAGGTCCTGGCCTGGGATTTGAAACATGTTCCTGAACTACTTTTCTTAGGAACAGACATGAAAACCCATACGATTGCATTTCACTGAAAGGAATGACTGACCAATGACAGAAGTGAGATGTGACAACATTAAGAAATTGCTGCTAGAATTTATATCCAAGTACAGAACTTTCCTATGATACTAAGCAGTTCTCTGAATTTCAGTGATATCACTGGCTACATCTATGCTGCCAAGTGACTTAGCTTGTGAGTCATCTCCTGGTTTTGGTTCCTATTTTCTACACAGCATAAATGTTAGTTCACTCCATGGTTTAGTTATAAGGAAAACCATCTCCACTCCTCCACAACAAACCTCAAATTCTGTGGATAATTCATTCCAAGGACTGCTTCCAAAAGGCAACACAAACCAGACAGCCAAAGGTTTGGATTTCTCTGCCCTACAAAGTCCTTCAGCAGCAGGCTTTTTATTTTCAAAACACTTTCCCATGCCTGGATGTCATATCCCAGAGTCTGTAATATAATCCTTCAGTTTCAAGTTATAAAAACACCTCCTTGTGAGTTGCAGCACAGCCCTCTTGCTTTTTTTCAGGCACTTTGAACTAAAACAACCAAAATAATAATTGGATCTTTGAGCCAAGGAGACCACCTCATGTGGCTGAGAAGGGATGCAGGACACTGTACTGCGTAGTGGGGATTTGTTCAGCAGTTTCTTCTAGGTATCGATATCTCTGAGCACGGTAGACATAAGCCACTCAGCACCACCTTGCCTCAAGGATCTCCCTGTGGGATGTGTATTTAGCTATGTAAATATAGCTACAATGACTGTTTTTGTACTCGAGCAGGAAATACATGGAGTATTGGCTCCTCAGAGATGTTTGCATACATTGGGCGCTGATTCACTATTTTCATGGCAATATGGCAGCCCTTCATGTTGCCCTTCAACACCAGAAAAACTTAATGCTGAAACCAAGAAATGCTTAAAGTCAAAGTTTTAGGTATAAAGCTGAAAATATAAGACTACAGGTGAAACAAATATAAATTTAATCAACACCCCCACCAATGTTTCAGCTTTACTACCTAAAATTCCTAGAACATAATCCATTTGCAAGAGCTACAGGATTCAGTATTTTGTTTTGTTTTTCTACCAAAGATATAAAGTATAATGGCAGGGAATACGCTGGAAAATATTTTTTGGTCATTCAGTGGTGAACCTAGTTTGTGAATAAGTGAAGAATCAATCTAACCAAATTCTGACTAAATACCTACATCTGAGTACTCCATTTCCTTCTCCTGCGTTTACTAATGTCTCTACATTGACTATGGTGGGAGCTACAATAAGTAACTTTGATGCAGGTCAGGATTCAGTTGTCTAAACAGAAGTGCCAAATGCCACTGGAGATGGTCTAGCATATCCAAAACATCTTTACATGGCTTTGTAACAAACAAGCTTCTTTTGGATGGGCAGGTGTACGCCAATACACCCTTCCCCAGCATCTAAAATGTCAGTAGACAGCTGTGTTTAGGCAAGTGAATCCTATTTGTAATGTAGACTGTACAGAAATGAAAAATTAAAAGCAATTAATAATACCTTGAGTGTTAGCTATGATTATCTTCTTAAACTCACCACTTTAGCATCAGCATAACACTACCTTATGTTACATTAGGGATGGTGCTCACACTTAAGCTTATCATTTCTGATACTGACTGACCCATATAGCCACTATAGCAAAGCCAAAAAGCCAAAATCACCTGTGATTTTGAAAAAGCTGTATTGAATATTTTTAATGGATATAGTTTAAAGACTCTGGCCTTCATTGTTAAAAATGATCTCATGCAGCTGTGAAAGTGTAAGCACATTTTCAGGTTTTGTTTATTTGTTTGTGGTGTGTGGGTTTTTTTTGTTTTTGTTTTTGTTTTTGTTTTGCTTTGCTTTTAGTTTGCTTTCTTCTTGCCTGAGGCAAAGTGAAAGTAGAGAAAGTAGCAAGAATTTATGAGAATTATGAGAATCATTCACTGTACTTTATAAGGATTATAAATATGTATTCCAATGCTCCAGGACACATATTAATCAGTGAATGCCAGAAGTTAGGGGTCCCAATGGTCTGGCTATCTAAACTGTTCACTATATCATACTGTTTCTCCCACCTCTAAAGAATCAAGCAAGCAATGGTCACAGGCATACTCAATTAGTGGAATAGAGACTTCGCTGTTGTTGCAAAATCTATGCATTTTGGTTTTGAACCTTTTTCTTCTCTTTCACTTTCTGGTTACTGACAACCTATTGGGATTGACACAATCAGATACAATAATTTATTGCACCCAAATTAAGACTTTATACTTCATAGAAATACACAATGGGATAGGAATGAAAACCATCTTAACGCATATAATTTTAGTACTGATGAATCCTGTTTTCTGTGCTAATTCATTAATTTAATTGATAGGGACAGAAAGTATATAAATGTTTACGTAATAGTAGATTCTATAATGCAAAAGACTTCATTCATTCTAAATGAATTATTTTGACTTTTTATGTCCTTTTCTCATGAACCTTGAAGCAAACAGAGCTTAACTGAAAGACAACATGCCTGAAGTATTAAGAAGTACAGCTGAATAAACTGATTTATTATTCAGATATGGCAAACTCGTGTGCAGTGCTAGATAATTTATTTTTCTTTAAAATTAAGGCCTAAAACCCCCCAAAGCTCCACTGGAAAAATGCTTGAAAATTTTGACATGTCTTTAGCCTCTGTGGATCGGCTGTTAATTTCTTCTTCATTAAATGAAAACTAAGAAAATAAAACAGATATGTTTTTCACTATGTTAATTTCTGACTCAATTCTCAGCAGATATCTCTTACATCACTGTTCACATCTTCTAAAGCCATTCGTTCAAAGAATGGTGAAGTAATGTGTGTTCCTTCTTCTATATTACTTGTTATT
This sequence comes from Chauna torquata, assembly GCA_013399475.1. Lineage (NCBI taxonomy): Eukaryota > Metazoa > Chordata > Aves > Anseriformes > Anhimidae > Chauna > Chauna torquata. Next base: position 73,739 of record VXAL01001198.1, on the reverse strand, counting down.
GAAAGCCATTTTTGTTTGCTTTATGGTCAGCGCTGAATTGTGAAACATTTAATACTTACAGAATCACAGAATAGTTGAGGTTGGAAGGGACCTCTGAGATCACCTAGTCCAACCCTCTGCTCTTTTTCATTTCACTTATTGTTCAATGGATAAGGCAAAACTTGCACTATGTCATAAAAACAGAATTCCTAAAGAGAGTGAATACGTGCTCTATATGTGTGTTATAAGATGGGCATATGTTCATGTGTAATATAGCATATGCTTTCTTTTTAGGTAGACACCTTAGCTTCTGCAAGTATAGATACTGTCATAAGAACATGAAAATGGCATCAAGAAATTACTCTTTTGCCAAATATTCTTCATAATGTAGTTCTTCTCATCCATCTTTTTCTCCCCTCATTGAGCCTTCATGGCCAACACCACATGAACTTCACATGGAAGAGTCTCTGAATAATACTATTAGTAGTCCATTGTTTCTACTTTTCTTTCTCAGAACTGGATACTGTTAAGTATTTTGTGATGTTTTTAAGTTTAATGGCTTGAAAACATGAGCTAGGGAGTGATCTGATGTATACTGAATATGTTTTTCTTACACATATATACTGACAGTTCAGTAAACTAATTTATGTGTTTCTTAAAGTAGGAAATGAAAGTAGTCACAGCAATCACTATATATAAACAGAAGCGTGTCTGAGGTATTTAAACATAACTCTGTGATCTAGTTAGTATAACTATATTTTGAAATGTTTTCTAGATATTATGTAGTTAGGAATGAAACCTGGAAAAAACAGCAAAAGAAAGGGAGGAGACATCCGTTATGAGCCTTAAAGTTTCAGCTGGCAAAAGTCTGGGCAAGTGAAGAAAATGTTTGGTAACTACTAAGTCTTTTTAATTTATGGAATGCCAATGCAAATTTATTTATACATTTATTTGTTAAAATCTATTAATACATTTTTTCACGTTTGATTGCATAGTCATTATTGAGACCTCTTTATTGTGAATTGCAGGAATCAAACTAATACTATGTCTTCCTTCATAGGACAAAAATGTGTTGGTATTCATTAGTTGATGTTTCCTTGACACAATAAGAAGATTGTCTTAGTTCTTGTTATCTGTAAATTTCTGAACCCATTACTCTGATATCATTGTTCTTTCGTTCTTCTTAATCTTTATACTATTCTTCTTTCCTGTTTTGCCTATAAGTTATTACATTTCCAACTTCATATTACACATACATTTACTTTACATCAGTTTGGTTTTTTTCTTTTGTTCATCTAGTATCTATATATTTCTTTAGCCTCTCATAAAGCTTCTTCATGGTATTTCTTCTGAATTTCGGGACATTGTTCCAACCAGCTATCAGTGCTTTTTTTTAATGGTTCATGAAAAATCCTGAAATTTATATTATATACAATGACTAAAATAACTATGTGCCCTGCTTAGAAGAATTTTGCATAAAACTTCACAGGAATATTGTCTTGTAAAAGCCACATTCCATATTTTTTTCCTATCTATCTGAAACATTATCCCATCCTTACTCAAATTCTTCCTCATATCTGATGCTCATAAAAAATGCTTGTGTCGTAAGAGCTGTATTTTGAGTTTTCCAGAATGTCATAAGAAGAACAATGCTGTCATGGTTCTGGCTGGGACAGAGTTATTTTTCTTCACAGAGTCTTGCATGATGCTGTGCTTTGGATTTTTGATAAAAATAGTGGTGTTAATATAACAATATTTTTAGTAGTTGCAGAGCAGTGCTTACAGGAGTCAAGGACTTTTCTACTTCTTGTGATGCCCTGCCAGCAAGGAGGCTGGGAGTGCACAAGAAGTTGGGAGGAGACACAGCCAGGACAGCTGACCCAGACTGAGCAAAGGGATATTCCATGTCTTTGGGGTAAAGAAGGAGGAAGGGGAGTACATTCAGAGCGACTGAGCAAAGGGATATTCCATGTCTTTGGGGTAAAGAAGGAGGAAGGGGAGTACATTCAGAGCGATAGCATTTGTCTTCCCAAGAAACTGTTACACGTGATGAGTTCTGCTTTCCTGAAAGTGGCTGAACATCTGCTTGCAGGGGTTAAACCACAACAGACACACAGACAGAAACACAGTTCTTCCTCATCTTTAAAGCTTTGACAGTGTTTGTGTACAACTAGGGTCCCACAGAAGTTCATTTGGTAGCTTCCTTTTCCCTTGAAAAGCCATCTCAGTTCTGGCATATGTCACTCAACAGATAGCAGATGATGCAGCAAGGTGTTTGGGGTCAGACTCTAGATACGAAAACACTTTCTATTTTGGTTTCAGACTAGGTCATTATTAAAGAATGTTCTGTTTAAAATGTTTAAAAAGTTTTAAAAAGTTTAAAATCCCAGCATAGTTCCTTCATAGGCAAGTATCTACCGTTTAAAAGTCATAACCCAGTTTTGTAATATTTTGACAATCTCAATAGAAAATCCCTATGCCAAATGAAAATCTTCCATGTCTTTAGGTATGACTTTTCAAATCAAAGTTAAAGTCTGTTGCTAAATATTGGAAGGATGTTGTATTATTGCTGTATCAAATTCTGGAGAATTTAGCAGGTCAGGTGTCAAGGCTGTCAGTACCGTTACCTTTCACAAACTTTAAATATCTTTAAAAAATGGTAAAGAACATCAGAAATACTTTGCAGCTGTTACACTGTAATAAGATGCTGTAATATATATCACACTGTTTCGTGCAGTTCTTTTACCGATTAATCTTTTCTAAAGCAGACTAGGACAAAATTTTAAATTGCAGCCGCTAACTTGGTTTCACAGCTAATGCTGGAGACACGTATGTGATATTTGACAGCTTTGTTTTATATAGGTTCATGAAAATGTTATATTTGGATTATAGAGATTTGTCTTCTACTCTGCTGTAATTCTAGCTTTCCCTCAGAAAGAACTCTGAATCTTTGCTGAAACTTCTGAATTTCACCATTTTCCAGTCAAAATGTTAGTTATAGTATGATATTGACATTAAATGAGACATTTATCACAGATCATCTAAAAGGTTTGGGATTCTTAAATGCATTTTCTTTAACATAATTCCAGTGTCTAATATGAGAGGAAACAAAAAAACCAACAAGTTTGCTCTTGCTTTTGGGTTCTTTTGCTACGAATATTTGTGTAGCTCTTATTGTAAGTTTGCTGTGAACTAAGTTAAACTCATTTAGAGAAAAGGATCATTTCGATGACTGATTATGATATGTGAAAGATGGCTTGTTTAAATCTGGATGTGTAATGGATGACAGAACTTACTTATTTCAATAGAAAGTATAGTTTAAGAATTAAATTTATAGCTATACTTATTAGAACAAGATAAACAAAAAAAAAAAAGACAACATTCTGTGGGGAAAAAAAAACAACTATGTTAAAATATGGTGGTTTATGGAGTGTTTTTATGTTCAGTGATTTTTTTCGTAAGATTATGTCTAAGTATATTTTTTCCACTTCTCATTTCAATAAAGTCAAATTTGTGATTCAAATCTATGGGGCTTAATATGTGAAAAGCTTGCTGTATGTTTGTACTGCAATCCTAAAGTATAACCATTTAACATCAGAGATTATATTCAGCACTCTATGGTATTTCAATTGATCAAAGAAAAATGCACTTCNATATATTTGTATCCTATTTTCCATAATATTGTCTATGAAATTTTCACTAGATATTAAAGCAGACTCTCCCATCAGTAATTAATATCTAGTCACATCATCTTCAGATTCTAACCACATACTCTGGTTGAAGACAGCTGTTTCTTAAGTGTAAGATCCAGGAACATTTTCCTTGTTATGGTAATTACCTTTTATAAAAGTGATATCCTGGATATTTAAGATAAGGCCATACATTTCATTTTATCACCACTGCGATAGAGTATCTGTAAATACACTGGGAAAAATCTGCTTTGTTATACCCATAGCACTTGGTGAACTGTTTTGTTGTACAGGTTAGAGTTGGTTTTTTAACTCTGTTGAAATTAGTCTTTTTAGATATGGGAACTCTTCACTAATGCTCTGGAGAAATGACACCCAAAATTCCTTTTGGTTCTACTTCCAACACATCCTTGAATAAAAACCCTTTGATCTACCCTCTTTGGTGATCCACCAACCATCCATTCAGTGAAGTATTGAGTGACTGATCTTTTTCTAGACAGGTTACTACTGAATGTGCATGATAAGGAGGAATTTATTCACTCCTTCTCAGCCTCTATTGTTGCTCTTCCTCCTTGCGTGTCCACTTGCATTGTACTCATAGAGCTAATTTTCACAAATTCCAGGCAAGAGCACTGGATCAATAAATCCACACAAAATAGTAGTCTATTCTGCTGTCTGAGTACAGCAGCAAAGAAGACAAATTCATTCTAGCAGGTTTTTCAGACAACGCGATTGACTTTATCTGACTCTTCCCTTAATGCATTTTTTCAAAGCTACAGGAAGGAGATTTAAGTACATACAGCAAGTTCACAAAGAGCAGCTTTCAAACTGCTTTTAGAGAAAAGGGTATTTTTAACACAAGCACCAAAAAAAGTTGTTCCTTTCAAAAATGATTATTCTCTGTAGCTTCTGTTAAACTGGCTTAATAAAAAGGATAACACCATGACTAAAATATTTCTACTTCATCATAGTCCCTTTAAAAAAATAATAATAAAAAGAGGAATCACTAGTTTACTCATCTTTACTAAAGATATGGAGGAGACAAGTACCTAAACAATGAATAATAATGCAGAAACTTAGACTGTAAAATCAATAAGTCAGCTCAGTAGAGCTGAGTTTCATTCTAATGCTGCTGTTCCAACAGTAGAGCTTACCTTCTGAATTATATATGTATTGACCTAATTACATAAATATTGACTTTACTTTATATGAAGCCTTTTTCAGTCTCAGTGTAATTACAATGTCAATATTTGTTGCATGTAATAACACTGAATTTAGACTTGTTAATTTTGATTGATAGTGGCATGCCACAAGTTGTTATATGGGATAAGACAGTCTGGAAGTATGAATAGCAAATACAAGCAGCTGACAAAGCTACCAAATCTAAATGTGTCTCCAAGACCTTCTGTTTCTGATTGTTTAACCAGGCAGAGGAAATATAATGGGTGATTACATCCTTGTACCATACAGAGTACTTTTTTGAAATGGAGAAATATTTATTCTGGTCCAAAAAAGTAAAAACATTCAGCCGGGAACTCAGTAAAAGGTTTCCTGTTTAAAGTTAGGTTTACAATTTTGCCTTACAATGTTGGAAAGTCTGTTTAAATTGTGCCAAAATTGAGGGTTTTATATAGCAACAAACATACTTTGCTGCATACCTTACATCAGGTATATGTAATTTTGGAATAATATTGGGACCTAGACACAAGCAATTTCACATTAAATAATTTCCCTTTTCCTTCAAATCCAAGAAGTGGACTTTTAGGTACTACTGGGACTTGCAAAACTGTTCACTTTAGTCTGCAAATGTTTGTTGAGATATATTTCTACAAGAACAGCTTTGTTCAGAGCTGGCAGGCCTCTGAATTATTTTCAATGATGAATAGCTATACAGTATAGTGTGTTTCTAGATGCAATTATAAAGTATTTTGAATTTGGCAGTAACATGAGAATCAGAAACCAAGCTGTGACAGTCCATGTGCCGAGGATATTTAAATTTTTTTCTAGCTATAACATGTTGCCAGTAGTGACAAGGCATGGATCATACTGTATTTTCTTATTTGTCTCAGCAGGGATGCCAGACAAGATGAACCTCAGTGACGTAAAACAAATCCATCAAACCAACAATGGCAACACTTTAGACACAACTGGAGCAGGATGTACGACAATGGCTGATTATATGACATTCATGCTGATTAGTTTGGTAACACTATTTCTCAGTCTTTGGTAACTGTTTAGCTCTGTCTTGATATATGTGTCTCATTGTCATCTGTTCATCCCCACTCACAAGCCTGGAATAAAGGATCTGGTGGATATAGTAATATTTCTGATATCCTTTGTAATATCAACCTCTTTGATCTTACGCCTGAATATTAACAAAGTTGTTTGTATAATATTTTTCCTGTTTTTTTTTTTAAACATCTGTATATTCATGCAAAATCTTGTTTCCTTTAACAATATTTTATGTCAAAAGAAGTTGACTATGATAATCTTTCTCTCAAAAGCAATTTCTAAAAAGAAATCACAGAATCACAGATACACAGAAATGTGGAAGGGATGTCACTGGGCACCACTGAGAAGAGTTTGGCTCATCTTCTTTGTACCCTCCCTTCAGGTATATATGTACACTGATAAGATCCCACTGAGGCTTTCTCTTCTCCAGTCTGAACAGTCCCAGCTCTGTCAGCCTCTCCTTGTACGAAAGATGTTCCCATCCTCTAAAAATCTTCATGGTCCTTTGCAGAACTCACTCCAGTATGTCTGTGTCTCTCTTCTACTGGGGAATCCAGACCTAAACCCAGCACTGTATATGTAATTTCCCCAGTGCTCAGTAGAGATAATTTCCTTTGACCTGCTGGCAATGCTTTCCATAATTCAGTGCAGGAGACCATTGGTTGCCTTTGCTGTCAGGTCACATTACTGTGTCATGTTTGACTTGCTGTCCAACAGGACCCCCAGGTCCTTCTCCTCAAAGCTGCTTTCCAGCCACTCAGCACCAGCATACACTTGTGCACGGGGTTATTCCTCCCCTGACAGAGGACTTGGCATTTCCCATTGTTGAACTTCATGAAATTTCTGTCAGGCCTTTTCTCCATCCTGCCAAGGTCCCTATGAATGGCATAACAACTATCTGGCATATCAGCCACTCTTCCCTGTTTTGTACCTGTTTTGTATCATCTGTGAGAACTTGCTTCAGGTGCACTCTGTTGCATTGCCTAGCTCGTTAACAAAGATGTCAAACTATCAATTCCTGGGTAAGCCAAGAGTAACATGTCTCCAGGTGTTAATGACAGCCCTACACGCAAGTGATATCAGCTGATGAAAGTTGCTCAGCACTTTATGAGTTTTGCATTTAAAGTCCTATCTTCAAGTAAGAGAACCCTATAAAACAGAAAATGTTGAATTTGCCCTTCCCTCTTTCTCCAAAAAGGGGGGCGGGGGGGGAGGTGGAATTAAACAAACAAACAAAAATCCCACAATATAAACTCAGCTAGTTTTGGCAGGGATTACTTATCATACTTCACAAAAACTACATATTAAATACTTCATATGTATATGCATATATACATATTACTGCATTTTATCTGGAGATAACAGCAAGGCTTGGATTCAATGCTGTGTTAAGGTATCTCAATCTATATGTCTACATACAGATATTTACATATTTGCTATATATCTAAGCTGTCATTTCAGTCAGTGGAAATATAAAGTAACACTCAGTTGCTAAAATACCAGCAACTAATGCCAGCTGAGATGCTGTAAGAAAACCTACCTGGTATCCAGCTACAGTTACAAAGGGGCTCAAATCTTTCTATGAGCATGTAACCTGAGCCCCTTGTCAACACAGCCAATGAAGCCCTGTGAGTTATTCAGCTCATATTACAGCAGACACCTAAGAAAAGGACTCAGCTGCCCAGAAGTGTCTGGCTGGTTCCACCTGAGGTTTCCTCGAGCATCCAAGATGTCCTCATGAGACTAGCATATATGATGCAGGACTTATGAGAAATTCATATCATAGAATCATAGAATGGTTTGGGTTGGAAGGGACCTTAAAGATCATCTAGTTCCAACCCCCTGCCATGGGCAGGGGTGCCAACCACTAGACCAGGTTACCCAGGGCCCCATCCAACCTGGCCTTGAACACCTCCAGGGATGGGACATCCACATCTTCTCTGGGCAGCCTGTTCCAGTGCCTCGCCACCCTCTGAGTAAAGAACTTCCTCCTAACATCTAATCTAAATCTCCCCTCTTTTAGTTTAAAACCTTTCCCCCTCGTTCTATCACTATCTGCTTGTGTAAAGAGTCCCTCTCCATCTTTTTTATAAGCCCCCTTCAAGTACTGAAAGGCCACAATGAGGTGTCTCCAGAGCCTTCTCTTCTCTGGACTGAACATCCCCAACTCTCCAGCTTTTCTTCATATGAGAGGTGCTCCAGCCCTCTGATCATTCTCATGGCCCTCCTCTGGACCGCTCCAAAGTCTTTCTTGTGCTGGGGACCCCAGACCTGGATGCAATACTCCAAGTGGGGTTTCACGAGGGCAGAGAAGAGGGGGACAATCACCTCCCTCAACCTGTTGGCCATACCTCTGTCAATGCAGCCCAGGATGCAGTAGGCCTTCTGGGCTGCAAGCTCACACTGCTGGCTCATGGCAAGCTACTTGTCCACCAGAACGCCCAAGTCCTTAGCCTCATGGCTGCTCTCAATGATTTCTTCTCCCAGTCTCATGTCTGGGATTGCCCTGACCCAGGTGCTGCACCTTGCACTTGGACTTGTTAAACCTCATTAGGTTTGCAAGAGTCCACCTCTCAAGCTTGTCCAGGTCCCTTTGGATGGCATCCCTTCCTTCCATTGTATCAACTGCACCATTCAGCTTGGTGTCATCTGCAAACTTGCTGAGGGTGCACTCAATCCCACTGTCTATGTCATTGATAAAGATTTTAAATAGCAGATAACATGTGTGTTCAGATTATAACAGGTTTTAGGTTTACCTGTCTAAGATTTCGGATTAACCTTAATATTTCCATAGCATCTTCTCATAAGTACCAATTAAAATAAAGGGTGATGATATCTCTGCTTGATTTTTTATTTTATTTTTTTTAAGTTCAGCTCTAATCTGAAATAATTGTGTAAACATGCATCTTATTCAGCAAATTATGGCTTTTTCTGCGTGTTCTGAGTCACAACCGATTATAATAGGAAAAAAAAACAAGAAAAAATTTATTTTTAACTACATCAGACTAAAAAGCTAATGTAGCTCTAAGAAAAGCCAGATTCTGCTCTTGGAAAGCTCAGCAAGTTATTAATAAAGTTCTAGCTCTCGTTTCTTTCTTACTGGTGATGCATAAACAAAAATTCTGGCTTGACTTTCAGATACAGACAAAATTTACATGTCTGGCTGCTGGAAATTTTATCTTTTACTGTATTTCAGAACTTGTAAACATGAAATGCCAGACACAATATACCTGGCACCCCATGAAGCTCTTTTACCAGCTCACGCTGAAGACGAATAACATGCGGAACTTCTGTGGTTGGGAGGACTTGATTGACGTATCTCATCACCCCTTAGAGTGCACAGGTCTATGCCAGGATCACCTGTTGTGCATGCCTAATTTAAGGGTCACAATTGTTTCTCTCCATATTTGTCAGGCAGTCTAAATCAGTTGTTAGACTTGAATTTAAGTCACTTGGAGGTTATTCTCAGTGACAGTCTCTGATTTACCAGCTTCTCTCAGTGCCCCATTCTCTCCCATTTGTTCTGGTAGAAGAGTTTACAGGACCATGCAGTGAAACAGGTCAGGGTATTTCTGACTCAAAGGATCTCCTTGGTCCAGTTCACCTTGCATCTCCACAGACAATGGCACTGGTACAGCTAACAAGGAGGACAGAGGGCTCATGGCAGTTAAGTAACACATGTATAGCAAGTGGACACAATGTTAAGTACAGCAAAACATTTTATTAACACAACCATATATGCAAAAAATTGCTTCCATGGTTGCACCTCTGATTCATACTTCAATATCTAAAGTAGAATATGACCATTAAAAAAAAATCAAAGCTGTCTGACTTTATTTATATACATGCCACATATGACAGACCACAACAGATCTCTTTTTAGTCGATGGGTAAAAGCATACTGCCCAATACATACATCAGTATACTTTAGCCTGAGCCATTTCCCTCTATTTGTTCCCTGTAGCTGTGTCAGTAGGGGATTGGTATGGTAAAGTAGGAGAACGTTCTTTCCTGTTTACTTGCAGTTTACATATATATATAGCCAACACCTTTGTATTGGCTGTTAAAAATATTTTTTATGTCTGTTGACATTCCTGCTTTTTGACAGACAGAGGTGTTTCTAAAAGCTTTGTCTTTTACATTTTTTATTTTTAAAAAGATCAGAAGTTTAGTCATGTAAAACAAAATATGTGATACCAGACCATTGATAAAAGGAAAGAGCAACATGATCCTGAAGAATAAATTTTGCTTGTCATTTATTTGTAATGTCAGAGCATTGGTGGGTCTGTTAACTAGTGCAGGGGACAAGTTCTTCTTTTGCACATTTATGACAGTGTTGAATTCCATAGATATAACTGCAAGCATAGCTTGGCTTTGTATTATCTACATGCAAAACTGATACATTTAATACAATAAGATTATTTTTGGAAGGGCATCACAATATTACAGGTAATAGCAATTTAGCAATTTGTGTTTCTCTATTCTAAAGTGGTTATAAGTATACCAAGACAATAAAAAATTAGTTTAGCAAATAAAAATTTATATTGTGAACTCTTACCTGTATGACCGTTG
>VXAL01001198.1:35790-48629 GCA_013399475.1 Chauna torquata | reverse complement strand
ATTCCATTGGTTGACAGTGCATTCAATTAAATATATATATATATAAATAATATATACATAAATATATATATACATATATATTTCCTTGAGCTTAAAGCTGATGAAATTCTACAGTCAACAGTAACTTTTCTCTTCTTTGCAGAGGAGAGATTTAAATCTCCATTTTCCTTTTGCTTCTGTGTTCACAGGCAGGGTCAGCCTCTTAATGATCACATGCATCTTTTAAGTATTTCTCTTTAGTTTCTCCACTGCCTGGCTAATGTTACAACATGTAGTGTAATATGGTATTGAGGGAAAAAGTCATAATAAGAAGGAATTTAAATAAAAGGAAATAAGGTTTAGCATTCTGTAGAGAGAGTGTAAGACCATATTTAATATGTTTGACATACATTTAGCATGCATATTACTGCTCATCTTCCTAACTCCTGTGAAAAAGCAAGTATAAAATCCTATAGTTCCCTAATGAAAGGGAAGAAAAATGCTGTGCCAGAAATCACTGCAATAAAAACATTTGTCCCTGGATGGCAGAAAACATTAATAGGCAAAAAACAACTATGTTCAGTTATTTCCAGGTAAAAAACCTGTGTTGAGTTCCCCAGTACTTTAAACAATGTATGCTTTGCCTTTTTTCCATTTACTTGAATAATGGCTTTTAAAACCTTTGCAAATCCTTTTGTTTGGATTTCCTGCATGAAATATTCTGATAAAAGCAAGCTGTGTTAGATAACATGATGAATCTTACAAATGTCCTCCATTTCTTGTAACCAAGATGTCTAGATATTCCTCTAAACAGCAGGCTAAATGGAGATCACTGGTTTGATTGAAAGCATACTGGGGCAAAATGGACTACCTAGAAATGCATCACAAGTGACATCAGTGAAAAATACTGCTGAAAGCATTTCTTTCCCCTGGGTGGCATCAATTTTTCCACTAGTGTTGCTCAATACACTTCAGTACATTCATCCACAAATCTGTGCTTCTTGGAAGAACCAAGCCATCATACAGCATATTAAAGATCTAGCTTAATAAATCTAACTAAGGAGACCTTTCCTTCAAGCTACTTGTTTGTTCATTTGTTTTACAGTACAGTCTTCTAGTTTTCCTACAGTTTCCCTAGACATCTGGGTCTGAAAATAAGGACAGTGTACATTTAGCAAAGAGATTCTGATTCTCTATTATCTGCATCATTGACTTTCAGAGTTAGGAACTGTATTTTTCTGCTGATACATACCTACCCTACAAGATTCTGAAAAAATGAAACGTAAAACAAAATGTGATATTGGCAAGCAATGAAGGTATGTAGTGTTTGTTTGCTTTTCTTCCTTTTTGTTGATTTTTTCTTTTCTTTCAAGTGTCATTCAGAAGGAAAATTTGCTTTCTAATTACAAAGCCAGAAGTTAAAAGCAAGTGGCAAATTAAAAAGGAAAGGATTATTAGTTCAGATATACATTAAGTCTTACATCAAAAAAAAAATGGATACTATACTTAGGATTTCCAGGACAGCTGCCCTTTTATATAACATCTTAAAAATCCATTTTTTTATATGACTTCCAATCTGTCATATATTCAAATGATGTGAATACACCTGTTTCATGAAAGCTATGTGGCCTCCAGTACACTCATACAAAGTCCCTCTTATGTGAAAAAAGTATAGCACGATAGATCTATAGCTCAACACCTTTGTTGCTACGAGTAAACATTTATTTGTTCGGGATTTAAAATAATATCATCATGCATAATGAACATTAGTATTTTATTGTTTATTATAAGATAAAAATCCAGCACAGTGACTCAAATAAAATTGATTTTCAAGTAGTAATGAAACAAAGGTCTCAGGTAGTAAGAGTTCTAACTCTCAATACAAATATTGCTGCATACTTTTGTATCTTCACATCCATAGTTTTTACTACACTCTGGTTCTGGGTGTCTCTTTTAGACTATAAGAAGGAATCTCTGTTATTTGGCTTTTCTTTTATTTATCTACCAGAATTCAGCAATGTGTCATCAAATCATGGAATCATGGAAAATCCCAAGTTGGAAGGGATCCACAAGGATCTTCGAGTCCAACTCCTTGCTCCACACAGGACTACATAAAAATCAGACCACATGTCTGAGGGCATTGTCCAAATGCTTCTTGAACTCCAGCAGTCTTGGTGCTGTGACTGCTTCCCTGGGGAGCCTGTTCCAGTGCCTGACCAGATTCCCAGTGAAGAACCTTTCCCTAATATCCAATCTGAACCTCTCTTGACTACTTTCCATGCTGTTCACTTGTATCCTATTGCTGGTCACCAGAGAGAAGAGATCAGCACCTGCCACTCCACTCCCCTCATGAGGAAGCTGCAGACCACCATGAGGCCTCCCTTCAGCCTCCTCTTCTCTAGGCTGAACAATCCAAGTGACTTCAGCTGCTCCTTGTATGTCTTGCCCTTTAGAAGCTTCATCATCTTCATAGCCCTCCATTGGATAATCTCCAATAGTTTTATGTCCTTCTTATATTGTGGTGCCCCAAACTGCACACAGTACTCAAGGTGAGGCTGCACTAGTGCAGAGTAGAGTGGGACAATCACTTCCCTTGACTGACTAAGAATGCTGTGCTTGATGCACCCTGGGATACGGTTGGCCCTTCTGGAATCCAGGGCATACTGTTGACTCATATTCATCTTGTCATCAACCAGAACCCCCAGATATCTTTCTGTGGGGCTGCTCTTCAACCTCTCTTTCCACAGTTTACATGTATATTTAGGAATGCCCTGTCCCAGGTGCAGAATCCAGCACATGCTCCTGTTAAATTTCATATGCTTACTGATTTGTCCAGCCCTCTGATTTTTCAAGATGTTTCTGCAAGGCCTCTCTACCCTGTATTGGGTTTACATGGTAAAGATTTGGTAGCAGGGGGACCACAGGGGTGGCTTCTGTGAGAAGATTCCAGAAGCTGCCCCATGTCAGAGAAGAGCCAGCTCCATCCAGCTCCAACAGGGACCTGCCGCTGGCCAGAGCTGAGCCAGTGAGAGATGTTGGTTGTGCCTCGGTGAAAGCAGATTTAAGAAAGGGAAAAAACTGCTGCACAACAGCAGCTGGGAGAGAGGAGTGAGGAACAGCCCTGCAGACACCAAGGTCAGTGAAGAAGGAGGGAGAGGAAGTGCTCCAGGCGCCAGAGCAGAAGTTCCCCTGTGGCTTGTGGTGAGGACCACAGTGGAGCAGGCTGTCCCCCTGCAGTCCATGGTGTACCACGGTGGAGCAGATCTCCACGCTGCAACCCATGGAGAGCCCCTGCAGGAGCAGGCTCTGGGCCAGACCTGCAGCCCGTGGAGAGGAGCCCACATAGGAGCAGATGATCCAGTGGGAGCTGCCACCCGTGGGGGACCCATGCTGAAGCAGTTTGCTCCTGAAGGACGGACCCTGTGGTATGGACCCATATTGGAGCAGCTCTTGAAGAGCTGCAGCCTGTGGGAAGCCCACACCGGATCCGTTCGGGAAGGATAGCATCCCGTGGGAGGGACCCCACACTGGAGCAGGGGCAGAAAGCGACCATGAAGAAGTGGTGGAGATGCAGCGATATGGGCTGACTGCAGCCCCCATTCCCTGTTCCCCTGCTCCACTCTGGGGGAGGAGGTAGAAGAGGGTGGATGGGGGAAGGTGTTTTTAGTTTGCTTCTAGTTTCTCATTGCTCTAGTCTGCTAGTGATAGTAATAAATTATATTAATCTCCCTATGTTGAGTCTGTTTTGCCCGTGACAGTAATTAGTGAGTAACCTTCTTGTCCTTATCTCAACCCTTGAGCCCTCTTCCATTGTATTTTCTCCCCCTCATCTTTTGAGGAGTGGGAGTGAGAGAGCAGTTGTGGTGGAGTTCTGCTGCTCAGCTGGGTAAAACCACCACATATCCTTAATGGAGTCAACAGCTCTCCTAATTTAATATCATCTGCAAACTTACTTAGTATGCATTTGGGTCCTGCAACCAGATCATTTATAAAAAAACATTAAAGAGAACTGGCCCTAAAATGAAACCCTGAGGAACCCCTCTAGTGACTGGTCACCAGCCTGATGTAACCACCTTTACTATAACCCTTTGAGCCCAACCCATCAGCCAATTGTTCACACATCATATTGCGTACTTGTCTAGCTGTAAACTGGATATTTTGTCCAGAAGGATACTGTGAGAGACAGTATTGAAAACTTTGCTAAAATCCAAAAAGATCACATCTACTGGCTTCCCTTGGTGAGCTAGATGGGCAGTCTTGTCATAAAAGGAAATATATGTATTTCTGAAGTTATTTTTCAATTTCTGATGAACAAAGACAAAAATCTCTAGGTTCTCCTCCCAACACCCTTTTTTCTTTGTAAAGCTTCCGCACTAAAACACTTCAAGCTGTGTGACAATGTCTTCTGTGCTTGACTCTATTTGCAGCTGGACCATTTGTATCTGGTCACCGTCCATCTATCCCACATGTCCATGTCTCACATATCTCAAATGTCCATCTGTCGCTCATGCAGTTCTGTTATTCTTCAAAAAGTATAACACAAAATATTTTTATTAGAATTGTCTAAAATATTTCAAGTTCTATCATTTGCTTTTTTGTTTTATTTCTGTTTTACTATTCACCTTATTTGCTTATTTTTCTATTCCTTTCCCTACTTTTCAGTGTGATAACATATTATCTGATCTCTCCCTGTCCCCACCATCAGTGAAACTTCCTGAGCACCCCAAGCCCACATGGAACAGTGCTACACTGATATGCCAATCTGTACAAGTCCTACATCTACAGCTTCACATTCCCGTTGCCTCTTGCATTTCAGCTAACCATGCAGTGAGGCAGGTCAACCTGTTGATCCTCCTGGAAATTTACCTAGCAAAAATCAACATTTATTTTCAGTCCCCGTGCCACTTGCTCTAGCAGCAACTGCTTGCAGGAGCACCACTTCAGATCAAGAAATGCACAGTATCCCTGTCTTAGAAGTGGTTGCAGCTTGAAAATTAGGGTGATGAAGACACTTTCCTGGATCTGAGAAGTGAATTTGCACTCTCTTGGCCTGCAAAGGTAGGGAACCTTCACTGACCACTCATTCTGTCTACTTTACTGTTACATAAGGGTGAAGATGTCTGCCATCACCACAGGTTGTTTAGAAAGATAGGGTCCAAAATGTACTTATTGTCTGCAGTTCATGAATAGATGAAAAATGAATGCACACACACACACATGCACACACACACCCCTCTACAGCCCTACCAGATACTGGGATTTCCAATATATCTCTACCCTCATTGTTCCTACCAGGCAGCTGTCTGCACAGTGTGTAGGATCTGAGGTCTCCAAGTAAATTAGCTACTTAACAAAACCTGCAGTCTGAAATGTCAGGCCTATAAAGAACTTTTAAATCCTTAATTGAATATTTTACTCTCACACTCAAGGACTTGTTGTTATCTTTGACTTGTTTTATTTATTACCCCTCATATTAGTTCCTTACTAGAATGTGATGCAATTGTCTTTTAGTTCCTTCAGAAAATGAGGGAAGAAACCAATGCATCAGAGCTAAAGCTCTCAATGATACTGTAGCTATTATCTGTCTTAAGAATTATAACTTTTTCATCAGCATTTCTCTTTCTTTTGAGGTCAGACATACTGCCACCAAAATTATCTTCCATTTTATCACTCAGAATTTGTTTTCTATCCTTCTGCAATCTGGTCTCTGTCTCCCCTAATTTAATGTAACATTCACCCCCTTTAAAGTGCTCTATTGCTCCACCTTCCCTGATATCTCTCATTTTGTTCCTTTCTATTAACAGGAGAGAATCTTTCCTCCTGATACAATCTGCCATGCACTTTCTATCAAGCATCCCTCTGCGCTTGCAAGAGCAAGCTGATAATCATCTGCAGTATGACCTTCTTCTTTGTCAAATTGCTCCCTCAACCCTACTTACACTGTGAGATCTGCGCTCACTGCTAAGTACTTTGTTATGGATTTCCATTGTCCATTACCTAAATTCACTGCAATGAATGTACCTTAATGTCGTATACAGCAGTACTGTAATAAACACATTTTTTGCATTTCTTGCCTTTTTCCATGGTCGCTGAAATCAGTACTTTTTGTTCCCCAGTGATTTCACTACTTTAATGGGCTTTGAATTAGGATCCTACATGGAGCTTTCATGAACAGACACTTTGTCTTTTGGATATGACTTGTGCACTCAGTGTGCTTTTAAACACTGGGCAAGTCATTGATGTATTAGGGTTAGGTCATCTTAATAGGAGAGAAGGGAAAGAAATAGTTCTCTCCACATTTTGAATGAAACTCTGTTAAAGAAATGGCTGAACATGCAGGGTGTTTGTAAAGGCCTTAGAATAAGAAAAAGTTTTGTATGGTTAGTAAGACTGATTGATGCTAAAATTTAAGATCACGCAAGTTAACAGCAGCCACCATAGCCACAGTTTCTGTGACTGTTAAGCATCTTCTTGTTATACCAGCACAGTACCACTGGGTCTTTTCAGCTGCTCATGGAATTGATGGTATTATTCTGTGTCGGTACTGATGATATTACTGTAAGTGTGGCTGTTTGTTACATTACACCATGAAAAATAGAGGTGTTCATCAGCAGAAGATTGAAAGGAGAAAAAACAATACAAAACAAAACAATAACAACAACAAAAAACACAGGAAGCGGAAAGAACAGTTATTTAACAAAAACTAATAAATATTTGATAATTAATTAATTTAGTAGTTTAATCATCATCATGACTTTTAGCTATAACAATTTAGTCCTTATATCATTAAGAACTGTCTACAAAATGCAGAGGAGTTGTGTCTGGTATCTATTCCTAGCATATGCCCATCAATATTTAATATTTCTAAACTATTTTGAGTGTATTTAGGGGCATTTTGTTGTTGTTGTTGTTGTTTCATGTTCTGGTTTTACTTGTTCTCATACACATATTTTAACAAGCTTGGACCTGATGAACCTTCCTTCCTAGAAACCTTTCTTAATAATATGAGTGATTTTATTTGATATGTTTTCTGAATACAATTTAAAGTAAGCCCTGAAGTATAGTGTACTTAACTTCAGAACACTTTAAGATCAGGTTTAAGCATTGAGTCAAAGGCAGTTTCTTACTTGTTTACAACAAGAAACATTTATTTAAAATGAGTGTAAAATTTCTTGTATCGTGTATTCCTATAAGCAATCTCAAGTGAATAATATTGTTTATCCAAGTCACTCGTGGTTTCCTTGTCCAATTTATTCTCCATTATTTTTGGAACATTATAGTGAAATAGTTTTCCTGGTGAGAGATCTAGTTAACAGTTTATGAGACAGATAAGCTTCAGAATTCCTTTTTAGCTTTGCTAAATTGAACATGTGAAAATAAAGTTTCAGGTGTAAGAGCAGTAGAGCATTTTGCTAGTTTGTTCTGAGAATTAAATCACATAGTGCTGTTCTGGGAACGCTGGTTTTAGTCACTGTGAAGAGCATGAGTATTATTCAGTCTAATTGATCTAGGAAAGTATTCACTTCATTTAGATCAAGCAAAGTCACAACCAAGTGTCATCACTTGATTATTCTATACGTAATCAGGTGCATGACATCTATTAATCTAAACCAATCTAATACTTTTTTTTTTTTTTTTTAAATAAAAAGTAGACTGGTTCTAGCTGAGAAGTAGTAAGTGGATGAAAAATAACTCAATGTGTGTCAGGCTATATGAGCAGAAGAGAATGAAATAATAAAAAAGAAAGACAACTTTTAAATCTTGCAAGTTACATAGAAGAAAGGACACATTTCAGTGGATTTTATGTGAAATGTGCTGGTATCAGACACATTAGATATACTTTCTGCCAAACTGTTCACTCAGTTTTGGTAGCAGATGGAATATTTTTATAGTCAGATCAATTAGGTGAGAAATATCCCATAGTCTCCAGCTGTTTGTAAATAACTCCATTCCATTATTTTATTAGACAACTGTTAAGAGACTTAACATGTCATGTGAATTGTTTTGGAATGTGAAGGGTAAATTTCTGAGCTGTTTTCTGAGCATGCTAAAACTAGAGGCAGATGAATTTATAATTTTTTTTTTTTTTTCAAAATTGTATTTTATATGTTCTCAAGAAAAGAACTCTGCTGAAGCAAATGAGATATCTAGTTACCTGGGACAGTGGAAAGTTCAAGGTACTGAATACCTTCTTTGCCACCTTCCACAAGGAAGATGTATCTTTGGTGGAAGAAGGTCAGGTCAGGGAATACTTGAGCAAACTGGATGTTCATAAATCTATGGACCTCGATGATATGCACCCATGAGTGATGAGGTTGCTGGCAGATGTCAGGCCACTCTCAACAATCCTTGATCAATCATGGCAATTGGCAGAAGTGCCTGAAGACTGGACAAAAGGAAATGTCACTCTTGTTTTCAAGAAGGGCAAGAAGGAGGACCAGGGAGCTACAGGCCGGTCAGCCTCACCTCAGTCCCTGGAAAGGTGATGGAACAACTGATCCTGGAAACCATTTCCAGGCACATGAAGGAGAAGAAAATCATCAAGAGTAGTCAGCATGGATTCACCAAGGGGAAGTCATGCCTAACCAATCTGATAAGCTTCTATAATGAAATCACCAGCCTGATGGATGAGGGGGGAGCAGTGGATATTGTCTTCCTGGACTTCAGTAAGGACTTTGACACTATCACCCATAAGATCCTCATGCAGAAGGTGTTGAAGTATGGGCTGGATGAGCAGACAGTGAGCTGGATCGACAACTGGCTGAATGACTGGGCCCAGAGGGTAGTAATCAGTGGTGCAAAGTTTACTTGGAGGCCAGTAATGAGTAGAGCATCCCAGGGGTCAATACTGGGTCTGGTCTTGTTTAACATCTTCATTAACAACCTGGATGATGGGGTAGAGTGCACCCTCAGTGAATTCCCAGATGATACAAAACTGGGGGGAGCAGCTGACTCAGCAGAAGTCCATGATGTTGTCCAGAGGGACCTTGACAGGCTGGAGAGGTGGGCTGACTTCAACAAGAGAAGCGTAAAGTTCGCACCTCAGGAGGAATAACCCCAGGCACTAAGACATGGTGGGGCCACCCAACTGGAAAGCAGCTCTGCAGAAAAGGACCTAGGAGTCCTGGTGGACACCAAGTTGAACATGAACCAGCAATGTAATTTTGCATCTAAGAAGCCGTACAGTATTCTTGGCTGTATTAGGCAAAATATCACCAGCAGGTCAAGAGAGGTGATCCTTCTGCTCTACTCATCGTTGGTGAGGCTGTACCTAGAGTACTGTGTCCAGTTCCAGGTCCCCCAGTACAGGAGAGACCTAGACATACCAGAAAGTCCAATGGAGGACTACCAAGATGATCAGGGGACTAGAGCACCTCTCCTATGAGGAGAGGCTTAGAGAGCTGGATCTGTTCAGCATAGAGAAGAGAAGAATCAGCAGGGATCTCATCAACATAGATAAATACCTGAAGGGAAGGTGTTAACAAGATGGAGCCATGCTCTTTTCAGTGGTGCCAGTGCCAGGACAAGAGGCAGTGGGCACAAACTTGAGCACAAGAGGTTCCATCTAAACAAGAGGAAGCACTTCTTTTCTGTACAGGTGACAGAACACTGGAATAGGTTGCCCAGAGAGGTAGTGCAGTCTCCTCCTTGGAGATCTTCGAAAACCGCCTGGGCATGGTCCTGGTCAACCTGCTCTAGGTGTCCCTGCTTGAGCAGGGGACTTGAAGATGATTTCCAGAGGTGCCTTCCAACCTCAACAATTCTGTGATTCATTGGAAAAAAAAACAAAACAAAACAAAAAAAAACACAACTATTCTAATATCTATAATGCACTATTTTTCATGCTTCACAGAAAATGTCTAGTTTTAATTTTGGCTATTTAAAACAAGGTCAAAATGTGATGATGCCAATGAAACTACTTCACCTGTGTTACACCTGCATATGCTTTTTCTGAATTCTATTTAAAACTCTAGTTTTAAGCTAAAAGGGTAGAATGTAAATAAATATTATCATTTGTTATATATTGACTCTGTCCTTATTTATGTGTGAAAGAGAGAATGATTCATGCAGTAAGCTTAAAATCAATTGAACAGATTGTGATCAGAGCCTCTTCATGAAGAAAGAGAACATCTCTATATATCCACGTAAGATTTAATCCCAGGCTTTCATCCACCTGTGGAAAGAGCATCATTTGCATTATTAGGTTATGTACTATTTGATTTTCTGCAATCAGAAACTGATACTGCTACTCAGTACAAGGAGGCAGGAACACCACCTCGCTTCTTGCAACTCTTTAGAGTTCATCATGGATATCCCACATCAAAAGACACTGCTAACACTCAGCCAGTGTTTTTTAGTTCTGCATTTTGAGGTAAAGATTGTAATAGTCCTTTTGAAAGAATAATGCTAAAACTACAAAATAAATGAATTTTGCATGAAAGAAATTATTCTATTTTCATAACAATGCTTGAATAAGTAGTAAACAAGGTATTGGGACACACCCTGAACAGTAGTGAAAGTAAGGTAAATTATCAAATGGTCATAAGAGTTTTTTGGAAAGTTTGTTGCTGTTGCAGTCATACTATATTAAAATGACTATGACAGCTGAGAGAAAGTATGATGAAACCTTTGTAGATGCTTTTCCCTTGTGATGGTATAAGCACCTTTGTAAAAATGAGTTTCATAGCCTAATTCATTAATTTTCTTGGAAATAACGCCAATAAAGAAAGATCAAGGGATAGTAACCAACTTCTATATAAGACTGGAGAAGTCATTCAAGAAGTCTGAGGAGATCAATCTTTCTTCCAAACTTCACATTTATTCCACACCATCTACCATCTCTACTACTGTTAAGTCAAGCCATGGTGGAGTTACGAATGTAAGATTTATGAGTACAGAATAAAATCCAGCTCCAGAAAGCAACTGATTCTCACTGAGTATCTTTGTCCTGCTCCCAAGGTTGCTACATATTTCATAGTAGACAGTCATTGAATACAGTACAGTTATAACTCAGAAGCAAAGATCAAGTCTCTGCTTCAAGCCTAAGCACATTTCTCCAAATAATGTCAAGATCTACTACTTGAAAATGCGGACTTGGGGATTTTTAGTGGGTTTTTGGATTGGAATTTAGGCATTAAGTTCCATTTCTAAATTCCTGCATTTCACTTTAAGAATCTTAGTAAGCAGTATGAACGATATGACCCCCTGTATTGTCCAGCTGTTAAACTGTATACCTCCATGTAAATACAGAAGACCAAATGATGTCCCACAGACATCTTTAATTCTTACAATTTGTATCTTCTTGAATTCTTGGTTTTCACCACTCACTTCAACACTGTTTTTTTTTTTAACATAAATGTGTAAAATGTTTAAATTCTGCATTTTTATATTTTAATAGTCCCCAGCTATTGTAGGCAATCTGCAATCATGGTGGTTCAAGAGGAGACTTCTTAAATAGGTTATTTCTTCACAAAGATCAAGGAAAGTGTACTCAATGAAGCAGAGAGATACAGTGAACATGGAGGATGGAGAAAGGAAGGAAAGGGTTTGAACCTTACAAAATGGCTTAGAATAAAAATATCCAGGGGGTTCTGATGGTTATACCTATGGGTGAAATTATTAACATAACTTCCATTTATGAAAGTATGTTTGAATAAACATACACTATCATCTATAAAGGATATTTAAGGAAAGGAGGGCTTATTTATGCTACCCTGCTTGGTTTGGAATATTGGGAAAAGAGTTCCTTCATTGCCACTGTGAGAGATGGGTTTCACAGGGAATGGATAGGAAAGGGCAAGGACCCAAACTTATAAATGCCAGAAGGTGTAGCTGGTACAATGCTTAAAGAACATTAGCTAGCCCAGGAAAGAGTAATCTGATTTATTCCTACTCAAAGCAATCGAGAAACCTGGGAAGAATGCACAGCACTTTATCCCAGGCAGACAGTAAAATTAAATCTATAAACAAAAGGCCTACATGAACAATATATGTGGTTTACTGAACAGTCAAGAATAACTGGGTGTCAACATACGTAATTTTGTTTAGCTGTAATATAGATACTACCTTCTCCCAACATAGACCACTAGTTGTGATCTATACACATAATTCATTTTTTTTCATCTAAGAATGGCCTTTAGTATATCTCCTACAGCTTATCTTTCTCTTATTAGGAAAATAAGTATATAATTATAGCTAAAAACAAAAACAAAACAATAACAACAACAAAACAGGTCTATATATTCTATGCAGAAATACCCCAAAATAATTAGTTCTACAAAAAACAGCCAGCTAGACATGACTTACAACAGATCTTTTTTTAAAGATTGCCAGTCTTTCTATTTTTAACATTTCGTTTAATCAAGATGAACACATAAGTGACTTATTGGGTTATTACAGTTTTCTTGGTCCTCTATCATGATATGACAGTTGTTTGATATAGAGCTTCTATTAAAGGACATTTTCATCAGGTTTATCATTCAGAATTTGCTGCTGCAACTGCTAGCACTATCAATGAACAGCAAAATTGAGAATGATACAGTTGATAAGTTTTACCCTTTATCAGCTTCATGCTAATTTAATGCAACATAAAATATTATTTACATTACTTCAAAAGTAAAAAAGATGCTTCCTTTGGGATTACACCACTATTAGACGTTTCTTACTCTATTATGTGTGAGTCAACAGAGCATTCAAAACCGGGATTGTACAAACTTCATTTGTGATAATAAACTTAATGAGCAGCATTGAGAAGTGTCTAAAAAACTGAATTATGATGACATAGTATTTGCCAAAGAGAGCTTTATTTTTATTTATTTATTTATTTATTTATTTATTTTGTGTTGTTTCATTAAAAACAT
>VXAL01001198.1:17682-34336 GCA_013399475.1 Chauna torquata | reverse complement strand
AAGGTTGAGATTATATTCCTTGGTTTTGTATTGTAAATACCTCTGCACCAGTTACCATAATAAAGGCCTTGAACTACAAATTTTCATTTACTTTATCCCCAGATTCCATCTATGTCAAGCAAATAGAGCCCATGCCTACATTGCTGTGCAAGACAGCTTTTATGTGGTTCCTTTGTCTTGGTGAATGTTCAAGCCACATCCCAGCATCTGTACTCCAAGTTACACAGGAGTGGACCTTTGGAGTATGGGAGCCATCACTTTCTTTAAGTGAGTACTGGTCTGGAAGTCTAGGACACCAGATTCTGATTTCCTGCAAGGCTAACGACAGCCATAGAAAGCTAAAGACAAGGACCACTTCTGAAACAAACAAACAAACAAACAAAACAAAACAAAACAACAAAAAAAGCTTACTTTCTTTCAGGAGTTCAAAATACTCTTAGTATACTGAAAATTGGAATGGGAGCTCGAGCTCATCAGAACTCCAGATTTAATTATATTCGTTCTGAAAATAAACAAAGAATGGATATAAGGTGGCAAACAGCAAAAGGTAATCTACGCTACAATACAATCAACAACCATGGGCCAAAGGTTTTCTAGTTAAACTGATAATGTAGACAGACTGTGTCAAAAATTTCTAGTGCAGATTTCTCTAGTGAAGGTCTCCTAGAGGTGTGAAAGTGGAAAATACCCATATAATTTTTGTCAATGAACCATTTCAAACATGACTCACTGTATGAACGTCATACCTTTATCAGTAATTTTGATATAATGTGATCAGCTGAAAAATAATTGTGTCCTAGTCCAACCTTGTCCTACTCAATGAAGTAGTCATCCCTTTTAGCTTGGTATTTATCAGTTGTTCAACAAATAGCACCTGCCAAAATGGTGCAGTTACTTTTCTTGTTCTCATATTTCCTGGATTTTATAGTATTTATACAGAAAAGATAATTTTTCACCACTGCAAGAATCATGGAAGGAAGTTCCTGCTTATATCTAAATCCTTTTAGATTATTTTGAGACCCTCTTTCTATCCTTAAAAATAATAATGGATTACAAACTCAGTATACAGTAGTTAATGATAAGCCCTCACTCTTCAGCAGATACCATTACAATACTCTATTAGCAGAATACAATTATAATGATCTGCACCATGCTCAGGGACTGTTGCAGTAGCCTACCATGAGCTAAGTATTTCTTAGTATACAGATTGTATTAACTCCCTGGTCCGTCTTCAAACCTGGCTTGGGAAACTATTTACAAGGTAATGTTGTATTGCTCTACTGCATTCCACAGAGCTATTTTGAAAGAACAATTATCTTTTTGATGCTGCATTGTGCTGCTAGGAAAAGTGAAAGAGGAAGATTAAAACAAGCAAGGAGCTATAAATTACTTCTAATTGAGCCTAATCTTTGACAATGACACGCGAAAAGGTTATGAGCATAGAGGAAGTTTAGATCTTGTTTGAAAAAAAAAAATAGGTAATGGGAAAAATTTAAAGGAGGGAAGTGACAATCTATTTTAAGCTATTTTAAAAGCTTATGTCAATAACTCTTGACCAGCTGAGCATTGGAAAGAATCTTATTAAAATTGTGCAAGAAATATCATAACAGAAATTTATCTTTCAAATAAACATAGTATCAGGCTTTTTATAAGGGGGGCCTCCCCAAAAAAGTTTTTAGTCTTATTTGTTTGCTATGAATAAACATGCTTCTTGCTGCTTTATAATTAATAATCCGACAGGGTTTTGTTTGTTCGTTTGTTTATGTCATTAACATATGTACAAATATTTAGATAATCATGACGTGAATTTTGCAGCAAACATTAATGAAGCTGTTTTGTTTCTTTCTTTCTTTCTTTCCAGCAATTCTTAGCAACACATTATTTGGCCCATGTAAGTATCTAAAAACTGAGATACTCTATCTCAGTACAGTGTAACTCTGGGAAGGCATCCAAATATGGCAATGCTCTTTTATGATCGGCACATCAAAACTGGATAGATAACACATCTCATAGCCAACCAAGAAAAACATGCAACCAAGGAGAGGATGAAAACATACAACCAAGGAAGATGAGATTTTATATTTAATAAAAATGATGCAAGAGACTTTACTGATTTGTTACTAACAGTTCCAGAGTTTGTACTCCTTGAAAAGAAAATGTTTATCCATTTACAGTTGTTTTATTAACATACAATATAGTTCAAATAGTCTTCTATGTAGCCAAGATTTCTTCTATGCAAATATTAAAGATTTGCAGACAGAACCACAACACAGAGTGGTGTTATCTTCTGTTTAAAATCTACCATAGCACAGCTGCAATTAAACAATGTCTCATTACTCGCAAAGTCTTTCCAGTCTAACAGTCTTGCTTCAGTAGTTTACTGGTTTCCTCACCCTGGAATATGAAGGTTATTTGAAAAGAAACAGACAGACAAATTGTCTTTGCAGGTGGAATAGATTAAGGAAACAGTTTAGAAAGGATGAACTCTGGAAGTAGCAGAGTTGAGTGTCTAAAATATTATTGGAAATTGCTTTCAATGTTGTTTATGTTCCCTGGCTTCAAGAACATGCAGTGCAGGATGATGAGTGTCAGCTAATAAACATGACAACTCCAAGAGGGAGTCATGAAATGACAGCAAAAACACCTGGTAAGTACAGCAGTACCCAGAAATCCCAGAACTTCACAATCACAGATTTGAAATGGCTGTGGAAGGCAGCAAGATATTAAATGTGCAGCCATTCTTTCACAGGTCTGTAGCAGGTTACTTGCCATGGGAAATAACCTACAAGTCATGTTTTCTTGCTGTTGGGCTTTCTACCTTTGTGATTTGGGGACTTGCAGTGTAGCCAGAACACAGCCATATATTTCAAGTTACATTACATTTATGGAGCCTTTATCAATGAATCACCTTAAATAATATACCTAGTTTTAAGTACAATGCATCTTGATTGGCAATGAAGTTCCTCTTCTCCTAAAATCTCCTCTTTAACCTTTGAACTATTTCTTGCAGCAAAAGGGGTCACTTCAAGAACAAGGCTCATTATTGCATCTGATGAAAGAAAATGGTCATTTAATCTTCTCAAGTGCAATTTGCTCAGTGTAGATCACCCCAAATGCTGTTGAAAGCTGAAATGAGCCACATAGCTTTTATTATTTTCTCTAGAGATAGAATGACAAAGTTCAGACTTATTTCAAAGAATAAAGTCCTCCAGAATTGTAAAGGAGCAAAAGTCGCAGGTCACCTATAGCCAAATATTTTGGAACAATAGGTTGAAGCATAATAAGCACACACACAAATAATCTATATAAAAAAAAAAAATAGCCCCCAATAGAGATAAAATCTGAAGATTTTCTTTGGAGAAGTTTAATAGAATAGAAAAGAACAAACAAGTTGAAAAGAAGTTGAAAAGAAGTTGAAATAGAAAAGAACAAACAAGAAAGAAATAGATTCAAAACATCCTTCACTCCTTGTCATGGGGTTTAAATTAAATTCAAATCAATTTCTGATCTAATCCACCCAACACATTCTGTGTGGACATTTAGAAATTAAGGCTAATAGTGGTGAAACCAATAATTTGTAGAGTAAATTGCCTTATCTTTAAGAAGGCTCATGCATACCAAAACAATAAAAAGAGATAGGGATAGGGTCAGAGGCAGACAGGAGAAAAGAGGCAATGGGGGCAAAAAGCTGTGTACTTTGCTGTTCTTCAAGAACGTTGTTTTTACATTAAATTTCATCTCCCAGAAATAAATGCCATTCTAAGTATTGAAATGATGGACACGTGATAAGAAACTGTGCCAGCTGAAAGGGCAATATGACTAAAGTAAAAGAGGTGAGGCAAGGTAAGGTGAGAAAAGGGAAGGGAAGGGAAGGAAAGGTGAGAAAAGGGAAGGCAAGGCAAGGCAAGGCAAGGAAAAGAAAGGAAAGGCAAGGCAAGGGAAAGACTTAAAAAATATGTTTTTTGGGTGAAAACATTTATTGCTTTCTAATCCTACTTCAGTTGAGTTCTTCACATATCAAGGTATGTGTAATGAAGTAATTTCATGTACTATTTGAGACTATACAAGACACTCTGACCTCATTAGAGAGAGAAAAATCATGAATTAGACATCTCTATGGTAAATTACAAGACTGAAGAAAACTGTGGCAGATGCTATACAGCATAACAGGGATGGAATATCATTTTAGCAATATAATTAAAACTGCAGATATTATAGCAAAATGGGAAGTTAAATATGCCACTTACAACTTAACAGGGACAGAAGGAAGCTGAAACTGAAGAGTTTATCTGCACATTAATTTCTGAAGTTAACTACACACTGAAGGGTGTGTAAATATGCAATTCTGAATCCTGTGTTATGAATTATTGTATGCCCTGTTAAGTAATGTAGAGATAGCTACTAATTATTATATATAAATGTATACGTGGGGTTTTTTGTTTGTTTGCTTTTGGTAATGACAGAGGTAATAGAGTACATATATTAATGAAAACATAGTCTTGAATTGTTATGTGGAAGATACATAAATTGCTAAACATAAATGACATTGAAAGTTATGATATGGAAAGAAAATATGACAAGGTATGTGTATCTCAGGAATAAACTGCAGAATGAAACATGCAAGATAGGAAGTGAGCTGAGGATAGCATAGGAGTGATGTCCCAACTGGTCTTCTTCCCCTCTCTCTTCCAAATCACATGCACAGTTTCAAGAGAGGCTGAAAGAGGAGTTTCAATCTTTCTTCTGGAAAGAGCTTCAAAATGGAATTACAGTAGGCTAGACTCTTAAAGTGCGTGAATTGGTTAAGGTTCCTGAAAAAAAAAAAAAAAAAACAGTTTTATTGATTTACAGTACCTGAGGATCTGACCCACTATATCATTTTTTGTTTTATTTTGTTTGCTTTTACTTGTACTATGAAGAAGAAAACATGAAAAACAAATAAATAGGAAAACAAAATTACAAGTCATCCAAAATCCTGTTTTCTTCAGATGTTGCTCAGAAATGCAGAAGAAAAACAAAAATAAATGGTTTGTTAGCAATGAGGAAATAATTTACAGAGAGAAGAGCCAAAACTGCCATTCCTGTGTAACTCTGCTGCAGAAGTTTGGCCTTGATACAAGCTTCTGGGTAATCTGAGATTGAACAGTAATTTCAGATATACAGAAATAAACATCAAAGGATACTTGAGATCATAGTATTAATCGTGCTATCAATCTCATCTAAATTTGTATGTTGAAAAGATCCAATGGGATTGAAGTAGTGGTATTCTGAGAGATGTGTTAAGGAGTACATTCATAAGCAGCTGATCTTGCTGTAAATTACTTCAAAATATTTTTTTTTCCATTTTTCTGAAAGCAGTTGGATTCAATGGAGGTACTGTTCTCATGCATTTCAAAGCATTACAATAACTAGAGCTTACAGACAGGTGTGAATGGGGCTAGAGGCAGAAAAGAAGGCAGGATCACTTCTCCCAGCAGGGGCACTGCCCTGGTTCAGCATAGGCTAGTCATGAAACAAAACCCTAGGACAAGTAGGAAGAACTATCTTCTGAAAGTGCCTAAATTGGTCTATCGACTGTGGAAGGTGTTTAAACATCTAGGTCAAAATGGTCTATTTCAAGTTTCACACAAGATTACTTAAGCAAAACATTGAGATTTTTAACTTCAAAATAAAGGCTTAAAAATATGGTTCACAATGGAATTATATTACCCCCCTTTCTGTCCAGTTTGTCTCCTCCTCCATCCCATGTTAATGGTCTGCTTAGATAATAGTTCAGACAGCATTCACAGCCCTGAAAAGAGAAGGTTTTAAGACATATTCTTCTCATCAGCATTTCCTATTAATTATTTTGGGCCACATATTTAGCACTGGCTGCTGTAAATTTCAGTGCAGGTTAGTGACAAAAATGCTCCTCATATAAAAGTTCTTTCTTTCTGTTTATAAGAATCAGCTCAGGTGACGAAAACTTAATGCATCCCATTTTATGTTCCTAAGTTAAGTACGGTCATATTTGAAAAGCAGAGGTTAGGTTGAGCCATTGTGATTCTGATAATTTAACATAGCTGCCTAGGTTCCCCGCAGAGTCAATGTGAAGGAAAAATAGCTTTGATGGTTGATTGTTTTGGGAGCCCAAGCATCTAAGTTAGATTGCTCAAATAGAATGACCTGGATAAACACCTCTAATAAATTAAAACTCAGAAATCATGAAGTCTATTAAAATCACAAACTGAAATCCTGTATTTTGGTTAAAAACTGTTTGCTCTCTTCTTCATGGTTGGAAAAGAGATTCTTTCATATTACTTAGTAGTTAAAGCGTAGTTGAGTGACATGATATTCCTTCATCTGAGGACTGCATCTTGCTCTCTTCCTGACTCTGCAAGTTTTATCTTTTGGGATATACAGTTATGCTGCTTCAATGCATGGCACATAAGGGATACTCTATTGATTCTGTTGCTCTGCAGACTGCTAGTCATGTCAACACCTGAGAAAATCTACTTTGCAGTTGACTTGAGAACTTTTAAATATGCACCACAGCAACAACAGATTTTTGAGGCAGACCAGGCTATGCGTGAAGAAGTGATAGACTGTGTTACTACCTAAGGCTGAACCTTCTATATTTGACCCCAGTTCTGTCAGAATAAAGTTGCCTGGATCTAGCCTACTGAATTAATCCACTTGATGCTGAAGCAATTGACAATACAGAATTCTTCTATTAATCTGGAGTTGATCTGGATTATCTGTAAAATCTCCATCAATTTACAGGGAATCTGATTTGTATTATTTATCTTTTGAGAAGCTGGAAGAAAAGGAAAAAGGCTAAAATCTAATTTTGGCCTGAGATTTAGAAATCTCTAAAGGAGATTTCTTTTCCTTCCTTATCCAGTGCAATAGGAAAGGAACTAAGAGGAAAACCTTCCACATCTCTGAAGGATTCTACTCAAACTGAAGATAGAATCACAGACTCATAGAGGTCAGGAAGGATCTCCAGAGGTCATCTAGTCCATCTTCCTGCTCAGAGCATGTTCAACAGGTTGCTCAAGGCCATGTCCAGTCAATTTCTAAATATCTCTGAAGATGGAGGTTCCACAACCTCGCTGGGTAGCTTGTTTGACCACCTTTAGGGCACTCTTTTTTTTTTTTTTCTTATGTACAAGGATTTTATTTCATTTCATTATCCTGTGCTCTACTTTGTATCCCTTACCTCTTGCTTTCCACTGTACACCTCTGAGAACTTTGTCTCTCTCTTCTCTACACCCTCTGCTGTGGTTTAGCCCTTGCAGGCAGCTAAGTGTCACACAGCCTCTCACTCACTCTCCCCAGGTGGGATGGGGAGAGAATCAGAAAGGTAAAAGTGCAAGAACTCATGGGTTGAGACAAAGACAATTTACCAGGTAAAGCGAAAGCCACACGCACAAGGAAAACAAAACAAGGAATTCATTCACTAGTTCCCATGGGCAGGCAGGTGTTCAGCCACTTCCAGGAAAGCACAGCTCATCACACATAACAGTTTCTTGGGAAGACAAACGCCATCACTGCCAACGTCCCCCCCTTCCTCCTTCTTTACCCCAGTTTTTATTGCTGAGCATGAAATCATATGGTATGTGATATCTCTTTGGTCATTCTGGGTCACCTGTCCTGGCTGTGTCCCCTCCCAACTTCTTGTGCACCCCCAGCCTCCTTGCTGGCAGGGCAGAACAAGAAGCAAAAAAGTCCTTGGCTGTATGTAAACACTGCTCTACAACAACCAAAAACATCACCATTATTTTCATCAAAAATCCAAAACACAGCATTGTGTGAGCCACTATGAAGAAAATTAACTCTATCCCAGCAAAAATGATGACACCATCCCATTAGATGTTTATCAGTAGCAATAAGATCCCCCTTAGGCTCTCATCTCCAGGATAAACAAGCCCCATTCTCTCAAAACTTCCTCACAGGACATGTGGATCAACTCCACTCCCCCAGCCAACCTGTAGCCCTCCACTGACTTTGCTCCGGTCTTTCCTTATGCCATCGCTATAAACAGAACATAGCGTGTATTATTGGCCCATTCTATGTACACATCTGCAGTTCTCTTTCCTTAATTTGAGCAGAAAGAAAATATTCGCTCTTCTTATTTGCATTCTGTATTGTTTACCAGACAGATACTCTGCTCATCATTCCCTCTAACAGAACAGAGTTCACATATGCTTGATTATAATACAATGAACAAATGTCACAGAAAATTCTTGGAACAATCACCTCTGAAAGTATTTTGAACAAATTGGGATCAATTAATAACTTCTCTTGGTATTGTACACTTTTAATTCTTCAGTTGCTAGGTATATACAGCAGAATACATTATTCCGTATGTACATATATGGACAACTTTAATTTGCATTTTCCTTTATTTCCAGCACAAATAAGCTACAGTAACTCAGACACCTTGGAGCCAGTGTCTAATGAAGGGCTATAGCTTAGGCTGCTTTGTTCATTAATTCTAAATTTAGCCCTGGTATTAAACTGAACACTGAAGCAATTTTTTTTTTTTTTAAATATCACATCTTAACTCTTACAAAATAAATTATTTTGCAAGTTTATTCAGAACGCAAAACAGAGAACAACTAAAAAACCTCCTTTTTACAAGTCAGAATATATTTTAATGACCACATTTCTTTAAATCAAGATTTTACTTCCATTCTGCGAGATTTCTGTATTGTGAATGCTTGACGTATTTCCTGAGTTATGAGGTTTCATAAACACATATGTTATTTTGCAAGACAGCAACCAGGCATTATTCAAAAGAAGAAAGCTTGTAGGAGAAGAAGTTCAACAACAACAACAACAACAACAACAAATGGATTCATCAATAAAGCTAATAGATTCATTTGTGGGACTATGATCAAATACCAAAGTAGTGAATATGCCTAAAATGCTCTTATATTTTAAATGGTGAATTGTTAATGGAAGGACAAAGATTGCAACAAGTTCAGGAGACTGTGCTTAAATCTATTGTACTTTGATACATTTATAGGGAATAATAAACTGATTTACTAGGAACTGAGAGAATTTTTTTTTTTTTTTTAAGTTCTTGTAAGGCCACAAGTTCCATAAATACCCCCCTAGGTATCCATGAAATTTTTTTTTTTTTTTTAGAAGAAAAGGAGTATGGTAAACTCATGTTAAAATACAATTTTTATTTTAATTACTAATTATTTGCTTTGCACAGAACTTTGTATTTCTACTCTAGTGGCTATTCTGAATTGGATTGAATTGCTAAAACATAGGCACCTAATGTCATCTGATGTGCCATAGGTACCCATGTGCCATAGTTTTGTGAGTAGGGCTGGCAGCCAGGTCCAAATTCTTCCCAATGATCCATGGTGGATGAGCAGCTGGAGATCAGAGGGGGTGCCTCATAGGCCCTAAAATGACAGGAGATACCTAGATAACTGAACCTCATCTCCAGCCTTGTTCTCTACTTGCTTTCTCTTAAATATTTTGTCTTCTTTAAATGTATAAAATAAATGTATTTGATTAGCATAATGCATGGCAGTTGGAGTAATTCTGTAAATTGTATTAAAAGTCACTCAGACATTTAACACATGCCACAATGTTACAGGCTTGTAATTTAGTTCCTTTAGTTAAAGACCTTAAAGTAAATGTAACAACTCTGACTCTTGTCTATCTCTGACACGTACACTTGTATACACTGTACACTCACCCCTCTTTCTGGTCATCTGATGTCCCCATGACAAATGAAGTAAAGCATACACTTACACACACCCCTGAACAATCAGTCCTGTCATATAGTCTTCCTGTGAATTACCTCACAGTTATCCATGAAATGAAGTAAAAATGCAGAAGGAAATTACAGTCTCTGTAAATATATTTATTGCTGTTTTATAAAACAGAGCTAAACTTGCACCCTCTTACTTATAACACTTTGTTTTACTTCTACTGTACAGTTTCTGTAACGGTTTTTATCTACTATCTGTTGTGATCAATGTGTTAATGTCTCTAAAGTGATGCTTAAAATTTGTTCTGAATTTCAACTTTGCCAATTTATGTCTTTTTATTAACTGACTCTGCATGAAAGTTAATAAAAAGAAGCATCTTGTTAAAAACTTTAAGCTTCCATTCAATGTAATTATACACTGTATCAGGCAATGAAGTAGAATCATCACCCTTTGAGACTTTCACTGCAGTTCCATATCCCAGACAATACTCCAATGTGATCGCTAGCTATAATGCAAACCTTGAAGTAGTGACATTAAATTGAATATTGTATTGATAACACTAAATGTATCATCTATTTTAACAGGAGAAGATCTTCAAAGAGTTCAGACAACCATAGCAAATCTGAAAGACTGATTTAGATCTTAATATTAGTTGGTGGTCGGTATAAGGTTTTACTGCTTGGTAATGAGGAACACAAAATTTCATCAGCAAAATTAAATATTGGAAAAAAAATGCTAAAAACATTTACAGTCTATGAAAAAAATTTGTATCTTCCTCCTTGGTCAAGCTTTGAATAATCTATAATGGACAGAAACTTGAAGCATATATTGCCGAGTAATAACTTGATCATTCTGTGCAAATGAAACATCACTCCAGTCATTCCAGACCATTGAGCTTGTATACATCCATTTAATTTTGGTCAGATAATCAAGGTACTCCCTCTTTAGTTAATGATGATTCTGCTCATGACCATACCTGAAGACAGCAGAAACGTGATGCTAACAGAAAATGTTAACTCTTTGGCCCCTCACCAGTGGTCTGGATGAAGATGTGTAGCCCAGAATACTAATCCAGACCAGTGTGATTTGTGGAAAAGACTTGACCAAGAGAACTTGAGAGACTTCAGTTTCTAGGAAAGGAATTTAGAAAAAGAGTATGAAAAGCCAAATAAGATGTAATGGAAGTTTAGGGACCTAGCACAAGAGCTTGATGGTCTTGGATATCAGTGGACATCAACTAAATTTTTCTTAAAAAAAAAAAAATGCTTCAAGAGTGTAGTTTATATAATAAAAGTATGCATCTTCAAACATCTTCAAATATTCTACCTGCTCTTAAGATCAAAATGAAAAATCTCTAATTCACAGAAAGAACTGATACTTCACAAGACTAAGACATGAAAGAAGACATTATAATAAATAACAGAGTCATTTGGATACACACCAGTTTTACAACAGTAATTCTCAGACGTGAGTCAGAATTCCCTTTGAGAGAAGCAAACATTTCATTCCTTTTACCACCTGTTTCTTCTTCTCAGTTTTATAAAGGACAGATCACAAAGTACAGAAGGAGGAGATTACATTGCAGTTACTCCCACTATTTAAAGTGAGTTGCACAGTACTACGTCCCAGTATTTAACATTTGAAGACCTTAGTTAATTGAAGTCAGTGAGGAAGCTGATTGATTAATATAGCTGAATATTAGGTTATTGAGTAATGGTTAAGAACACATACTAAATTAAATAAATATTGTGCACTATATATTACAACTATTAAAACTGATGATAACTGTTGTTATGAAGTGGCTTGAATAATTAATATTCATATTGAAATTATAATTTATATATCTAATTACTGATTAAAGAGACCAAAAATATATAAATTAATCAAATTGCTTCATCTATGAATAAATTCTTTGTGTCATTTTAGCTGTAGTTCTATTTTAGAGATTTCATAGGATTTCAGTGTTTTTTATTTTATGGACAAGATACATTTTGAGATATAGAAAAGAATTTAAGATAACTGGTATTTTATGGAATACCAATTTGATTTCAATATAATTGTCTATTTTATTTTATTAATAAAAATTGTTTCTTTACGTTAGATAATTTTTTATTGCACTCATAATTTTGTAATATTATAGTACACCATAAGTATAGTATAAGTAAAGAGAGGTTAGCACTAAGAAGGAAACTTGCAAGAAGTGATTAGACAAATGAAGTACCTGGTTGTAATCACTGTTGGTTTTTATTCCTATTTCTGTTTCTTGAAATACCTGTTTTTCAGAGTATTCTCTCTCTCTGTGGTACCTGCCTGCTCTTCTTATTTTGCTCAGTCTTGCAGTGAAATAATCATATAGGACTGAAATCCTATATGTAAGCTGGCTATCATGGACTTGATGTAGACTGCAAACAACACTGGTTAAAATCATTTTTGTGGCAGAAACAAGAAGACTTCCTTAACTATTGTGTAAATATAGCATCTTCTCTTTTTCAGGATCTATGTGAGGCTCCCTGAGTAAATAAATGTTTCCTACTTGAATACTGAAAGATTACCAAAAAAATGCCTCTGTTACAACATATTGTCAACTGAAAGATCGTACTTTCACATTAAATTAATTCAAATAACTTTGAGTCTAATCCATGTAAATAGATATTATTCTGAAATTTTCATTTGAATATGCTTTTTAAGAATTGGAGCCTTATTAATTAAGTTTTGACAGGACAGAATCACTGAAATACTTTTTTTCCCTCAAATAAACATATGTAATTCAAATAATATTGCTTCATTTTGTCCATTGTAAAATCCGTATTAATCTCAGTTTTATGAAAGTGAGATGCCAAGAGAGTGTTCTATACATGCTGAGATTGATTGCATGTGACTACAGTATTTGACAAAACATGAGTAAATATATGCAGCAACAATTTTTTTTACTTATAAATTCAGTTACATGTTTAATTCAAAGGTTTTCATCCATAAAATCTTCCTAGCCACAATTGTTCCAGGAAACATATATGAAGCTAGAGAAGGTAGCTAGAAGGTAGAAAAGAGACAAGAGGTCAATACAGAGCAAGAAATTTGATTAAATGATTAAAAAATGAATACATACACTATGTTTTCATGATGCATTTTCCCACCTTCTATACTGTAAACATCCAAGACAACTCATCATCATTTAATTATGTATTTTAAAATTTGCTATATTTACTACAGTGATTATATCTTCTTGTTGTAATTTTCAGGCCTTTCAATTATTGGCAGTGTTATTACAAACCGTGTTTTAAATGTGTGAACTGAACTTTTAGTCATAATTCCTAGTATTCTTTTTTTCTACTACTGCAGCAAGAGAGTTATAGTTTCACTACAAGAGCTAATTAAGACATCAATGTATTTCTTAAAAGAGCAAAGCTTTAAAAATCTAAGGCATTAAATAGCAGGAGCAATCTGATTTATTTTAAGTAGGATGTCACCTTTTTACATTATTATGATTTCCATATAGGATCAACTAGGTGAATAGCAGAGGAAGTGAGACAAAATATGCCAAATAACTTTGATAACTGGCTGAAGTAGCAAGAAAATTAAAAATAAATAAATAAATGAAAACAATGACAACTATAAAATAGTAACTTAAAGCAGTTTTAAAAGTAAGGTGCATTTTAAATTGCCCCCTAATTTGCTACTCCCTTTTCTAAAGAAGACATTTACAACTATCCAGATTCCCAACTAGGAAATAAGTTTAGCAGTCATTGCTTAAGTCGTCAGTTGGGAAACACAGCTGATATTAATACCCAAGTTAAAAAAAATAGGCTTCAAAAAATTACAAAATATATTTTCAGAGGTCAACAAAAGTTACTAAATGTCTGTATACAGGATAAAAACATATTTTATTTATTTTTAATGATTTCATGTTTTACCGTCATCTAGTTCATATAATTATTAATATTTTTATAAGCGTATAGTTATGTATCATTTAACTTATTGCATAAGTTAAGCAGTTCTATGAAATCTATATACAAAATTTAAAAATATGTATTTTGTGGGTTTTTTTGTCATTTATTAATTTTCTTTAATTAGCTTTAAGTAAAGGAAATATACTCTCCCTCATGAGACTTTTTTCCAAAACAATTTCAGAAAAACTGTTATTTACATGAAGACACTCCGGACACAGTGTAAGGATACTGAAGATACTTTGATTGACTTTCAAGAAGACCAATAAAAGCTGGTATCTTAGCACTGTGGAGCTTTAAACTTTTGATGAATCCCACCCAAGGAGAGCATCTTTGAAGATGAAAGCCTAGGATATCCTGGTGAACATCAGTGAGCAGTGTGCCCTTGCAACGAAGAAGGTTAATTGCAGTCTAGGTAAGGTTGCTCAAAGCCTTTTTTAACCAAGTTTTGACAGACTCCACAGCCTCTCTTAACAATCTATAACAGAGCCTAACCACTCTCTTTCTGGGAAATAAATAAATAAATAAATAATCATCTTTTGAATTTCACTTGTTGCAATTGTGATAACTACATCTTGTCCTTTCACTGTGCACTTCTGAAAAGAGTCTAGCTTATCTTCTCTGCATCCTTGTAGTAGGTAGCAAGGAGATCAGGAACATCTCCCTTTAGCCTTTTCAAAATTGAATAAAACATGCTCTAGCAGCCACTCTTCACATATTATAGGTATCAGTCTTCTGTGTAAGTGATGCTTGGCTGAACTTACTCCAATATGTCAATGTCTTTCTTGAACTGGGGAAGCC
Source organism: Chauna torquata (assembly GCA_013399475.1). NCBI lineage: Eukaryota > Metazoa > Chordata > Aves > Anseriformes > Anhimidae > Chauna > Chauna torquata. The sequence continues at coordinate 19,872 of VXAL01001198.1, read as the reverse complement.
AGAGGTGGGCACAGCTCTCCAGATGCAGCCTATGGGTGCCAAATAAAGAGGAATAATTGTTTCCCTTCGGTAGCTGGTTACGTCCTTTCTAACATGGGCCAGTCTGCAGTTAGTCCTCATTGCTGCAAGAACATATTGCTGATGTATATTCTTCTTGTCCAACAGTACATTCTGGATCCTTTTCTGTAAAGCTGCCCCCTTGCCACTCCTCTCCCTACCCCACCCCACCCCCCTGCTCTTGCCTGAGTTTATTTCATCCCAATTGCAAAACTTTGTATTTCATATAATCGTAGAATATCCCAAGTTGGAAGGGACCCACAAGGATCATCGAGTCCAACTTCACAAGGCTCCCTTTCAGCCCATTTCTCCCAGTTGTTGAGGTTCCTCTAAACAGTAGTCCAGCCATCCCATATGTCAACCACTTTCCTCTCTCACTGTCTCCTTACACTCTGCTTGGTGTCATCTGCAAACTTGCTTAAGGTACACTCTGACATACTGTCTACAACATAAATAAGAATGTGATACAGGATCTGACTTAGCATTGCCTGAGATGCCTCTCACAACCTGCCACTGGTGGGACTTGGTACTGATGATCACAACTCTGAACTCAGTGTTCCAGCCAGTTTTCCACTGCAATTATCCAGTCCACATCACCAATTTGACTATAACGATATTATGAGAGAGCACACTGAAAGCCTTGCTAGTGTCAAGGTGAAGTCAAGCAAGCAGGTCTGTGGCTTTCCCCCTTCCCACCACCCTAAGCCACCTGTCTTATCATAGAAGGTCATCAGACTGGTCAGGCTGTGGTAATTTGAACTCAGATTGACCGTGTAGGGTTTAAATGGGCTCCAAAACACTTCTAGTCACAAACATACTTAATGTCAAGGAGTGACATGACCTCTCTGCCAGGTGAGGTGGGGATGGAGGAGGACCCTGGGAGATCAGCATAATTGTCTCTCACATGACCTCCCTGTTCACAATGGGGGAGATGTTGCAGCCTGGGAGGACACTGGGCAGGCCAACACCGGGGTCCCTGCCATCACCTGGAGGCAGTGTGGATGCCTTTCCTGGGGGTGCTGCGAGGTCTCAGACATCAGTGATAGGTTAGGGCAGAGAGTACCCAAAACTGATAGGCTTGGGGTGCTGCAGCACCTAGTGATTGTCTGTCATCATGATTTCTCACCACCCGCCCACTGGAAGGCTCTCACACCATGGTGACTGCACAGCCGTTATCGGCTTAGTCACAGGGGAGTTGTTGGAAGTACACAAGTAGTAACCAGTCCGAGCCCATGCCAAACTGCCACGCGGGCACAGTTTATCCTGGGTAAGGCCATATTAGCTGTTCCCAAGCACCTTCTTGTCCTTCATGTGCATGGTCATAACTTCCCGGAGAATTTGCCCTGTAACTTTCCCAGGGACTGAGGTAAGTCTTGTGGCCTCCTTCTCGTCCTTCTTCAAAAGGAATGTGAGCAATGTCTGTTTTTTTCCACTCATCAGAAACCTCCCCCAGTTACCTTTGAAGATGATAGACAGCAGCCTTGCAACAGCACCCAGGTCCCTCAGCACCCGCAGGTCTAACCCCTCCAGTCCACTGAATTTGCATAACATAGATTTGCTTTAATGATCCCTAACTGGATCCCCCTCCCCAGTAGGCAATCACACTTAAAATTCTGATAACACTATAGCTATGTCCAAACAAAACATTGGCATGTGTGATTTATTCTGTTCTCTCTTCTACATCTTAGAAAGACCAGGGCTATTAGACCTTCAGAAAATCTGGAGTTCGGCACTCTACTTAAATTTTCTATAACTGGCAGATAAGAAAACTGAATGTAAAAGGCAGAAAAGGGACAGTGAATGTTTCTGACTAAGTGGTCTAGTCATTCAAGCAACTTCTGCTGAAGTAAAAAAGAGAAAATAGAAAGTTGATTTGCAAGCTCGTATTTCTGGTTCACAAGACCTAGTAACCACAAGGTCATATTTGAGCTATCTGGGGATGTATATTGGAAACCCGCAATGCCCTGTATTGATCGCTGCTCTAATGTTATAAAGTTCTCCATTATTAAAGCCTCCTAGAAGTTCAGAAGTCATTCCAGATTCTGAAAGACCAAAGCCATATGAAAAATTGTTTCCAAGTTAAAAAATAATAAAAAAGCTTGATTTCCTTTTTTTTTTTTTTCTTCTCTGTAG
>VXAL01001198.1:0-15860 GCA_013399475.1 Chauna torquata | reverse complement strand
TTTTTTTTCTCTTAAAAAACACTGAGCACAGGTGAAAATTGAGAGAACAGAAAAAAGAAACATAATCATGACGCAAGAAGAAACTGAAAAAATAGTAAGTAAGGGCAAGGCTGTGTTGTATACCAACACAATTTTTATTTAATTATGTAGAGTAAGATCTCTCTGTAGCAGATTCCAAACTACATTTATTGTCAAGCTAATCATGCAACTAATTGCATCAGCATTAAATCAGTTTTCTATAGAATGCATTATTTTCAGTGTCAAGCATTTCTAAGATTGAATCCAGAAATTTCATTTCTAAAATTTTACTTTCAATATCACTTCACTGACTTAGTCTGCAGCCAAATTTTGGAAAAGTCACAATGAAGCAACTCCTGGTTGCAATATTCAATGTATAGATACCACAGTTAGAGGTGAACTAAAAATGAAGTGGAGAGCAACAGTGTCAGTCCTGGACTAGATTGTCAAGGGACCATGATTAATAAAGAATGATGACTGTTTCCTCTTCTGACACGACATATAGGTCAGGCAACTCACTGAAAATTTTCTGTAAGATTTCTAATTGTCTCATCCCCAAGGAGTTCAAACTTTGAAGAATGAACAACATCAATATATAGTTCACCATAAATCATTTCTGCCTTGTCTGTTTCATTAAAAATAAACAAAAACTCATATAACTCTCTGTATGGAGGTCAATGGAAAAAAAAGTCTCATTAGATACTAAAGTTCTTTGTATTTTTCCTACAGCATACCAGAAAGTTGAAGTACGAAAGAATAATTCCCCAGTTCAGGGTCTAAACCAAAGAACCCTCTAAAATTCAACAGTTACATACTAAAAGTCTATTATTGATAAAGCCCAATAAACACTGAAATAAATCATTGTGCCACGATATGGAAGTTACTGTGTTTCTGAACTATTTATCTTCTTAAACCAAAAGCTGTCAATTTAAATTCCACCTCTTTGTGTTATCGAACTACATTGTTTACATGTCAAACTCCCAACTGAACAAACACTAGAGAAGAAAATGGGAACTGTGTTTAATCTTAATATAAACAATATGTCTTTTCATATGCATTTTCACTTCTAATTCTTCACCTTTTTGCCCTTTACAGGAAAAAAAATTCAGTTCTGTTTCAGAATTTTCTAATACTGTTGAACAAAATTTCTCCACTTATTTAAACTAAAAATTTCTCTCTAAAGGATTGGCTCTGAAAGGGGTCTCCCATTTAAAAGCATCAAAGGTCTGAAATAATCTCAGTTTTGCTTTTGACATTTTCTGTAACATATTTAATTTTCTGATAAAACTTAATTTTTAGTTTGAAAAATTAATTTGCTGTTGAACACACACACACACACACACACACACACACAAAAAGAACTTAAAAAATCCTAATGACATAAAATGGTAATGCAGTCACTTTTTGGATTGGAAGCTTATCAACAATTTGAAATTTTGACTTTGTCTTTCATGTTAACCCCAGGAGTTTTGTGGTAACAGCCATGGCTGGGTCAAAGCAGAAGACTGAGTTCATCTAGATGATTTGACACTGAAAATGTGATTCATTCTCCTGACCATATATATCTAATCGATTCCAGCAGGTCGTGTGTGTGTTCATACATCTCCATATGAGGTACTTCTCCAGATAGCATACACAGTCAGTATCAGACTGAAGCACAGGGCAAAGTGAAGCAGAGTTGTCGTTATCCTGGGCATTTTGTAAAGAAATATTATTCACTGAAGAACCTGAAATCAAAGATACTCCAAGTGAGGAGATTCCTCACCCACCTGCAGGAATGCAGCAGGGTAGGTGCTGCACAGCCAATAGATGAAGCTGCTGAAGCTCTCCTTCCACAGATCCAGCCAGCAGTGAGGCTGAGCTAGGTTTTCAACAGGAATGCGTGAATGGACACACACTCACACACAAAATTTACACACACATGACCAATCATCACATGCTAATGTGGGTTAAAACAGCACCCACATAACTCAAACAAACATGAACAGCATGAAAAGCCTGATCCTACGCCTCTTCTCCATATTATCAGGGTTGAAGTCCAGTAGTGAACAACACAAATACACATACACATTACAACCATATATATTTATATACATATATATATGTGCAAAACAAAACATGGATAAGTCCAGCAGCTGGCCTTAGACACTCAGTCTATCCAGTGGCTGGCCCTTGAATTTCCTGCTCTGCCCAGTTGCTGGCACTTGAGCCTACAAGACCCCAGGGTTTATGTCCCACTCCTGACCTCTTACACACTTGTTAGCTAATCCGTCTTGAGTTGGCTATCATTCACATACATGCTGTGAGAATAGAGAGCATACCCACATGGTACATAGTTAAAAAGACGATTTAATGAGAATATGGGCTAGACTGCAGTGCTGTAGTGTAGGGCTCAGATGACTGTACTTACCAGTGATCTGTTCACACTTTTAATTTTTATTCCTTTTTCCCTCTGTTTTCCCAGACTTGTTCCTCCACAGTTTACCTTCATCCACCCCTTTCCTTGCCTTTGGTCCTTTTCATAAACATCCTATAATAAGCCTTGCACATTAGAGTCCCTTAAAAATATCCCACAACAAGTTTTAGACAGTCCTAAATGCTCTTCCCCCTGCATCCCATACTAAGTGCTACACCCTGTTTCAGTAATACCACTTTGCAGCCCACATTTGAGGAGGAAGTTTCTTTCCTTCACTTATCGTGGTGGTTGACACTGGACAGTGGTCATGATTTTGGCTGGGACAGAGTTAATTTTCTTCATAGAGGCTCACACAATGCTGTGTTTTGGATTTTTGATGAAAATAGTAGCGATGGTTTTGGTTGTTGCAGAGCAGTATTTACAGAGAGCCAAGGACTTTTTTGCTTCTTGTGCTGCCTTGTCAGGGAGGAGGCTGGGGGTGCAGGTGCACAGGGAGCTGGGAGGAGATATAGCCAGGGCAGGTGACCCAGACTGACCGAAGAGATATTCCACACCATATGACGTCATGCTCAGCAATAAAAGCTGGGGTAAAGAAAGAGGAAGGAGGGGACGTTGGGAGTGATGGCATTTGTCTTCCCAAGAAACTGTTATGTGTGATGAGCCCTGCTTTCCTGGAAGTGGCTGAACACCTGCCTACCCATGGGAAGTAGCGAAAGAATTCCTTGTTTTGCTTTGCTTGCGCGCGCTGTTTTTGCTTTACCTAGTAAACTGTCTTTATCTCAACCCATGAGTTCTGGCAATTTTACCTCTCTGATTCTCTCCCCATCCCACCTGGGGAGAGTGAGCAAGCTGCTGTGTGGCACTTAGCTGCCTACCGGGGCTAAACCACAACAACCCTGTTTCAGTAATACCACTTTGCAGCCCACATTTGAGGAGGAAGTTTCTTCACTTATCGTGGTGGTTGACACTGGACAGTGGGCTCATTGTTCTCCTTGGGCAGTCATGGGAAAAGCAGAGTTAGGGTGCTCCTTGCACTCATAGGGTTATTGGGCTCCTTGGCCTGCTGTTTTTCCTCTGCTCCTCAACAGGCCTTAGTGGCTGTAGTGCTTTAATAACCTAACACACTCTGAGTATGATTGAAATTACTAAAACCTGAAAGATTATTCAGTTGCATGAGAAGCACAGGTCTTAGGAGTATGAGTTGGATGTCTGAGAGGCATTGGAGCTAGAAGGCCAGCACAGGACAGTGCTTTAACTGTGATCTAGGAACCACTCCTGTAAAGAAATGGCTAGTTCATTTTAAAGCCTAACAGAAAAAGAGTTGAAGCAAGGCACTCTGAACCAAATGGCTCAGGGAATGGGGATGGCTCCCTGGGGCACGTCACGAAGGCAGCATAAGTTGTCACAGCCATAGGCTGATATGACTATTTGGAAGGAGCCATTTACCTCTCCTTGGCCCAGTTCTCTGTCTGAAAATGGGAACAATAATATTGCCCTATCTTACAGGCTTGAAAAATGCATAATATCTTACAGATACTTAGAAATTAAGTCACTGGAGAAAAGGAGAAATAATTTCTAATGTTGAACAGTGTTTCATTACTCAGGCTGTAAAGGCTACTTACATCTTGTGCACCAAGTCAATAGAAGTTTTGTCTCCTTTGTCTGGATGTTTGGTTGCCATATGAAGAAAAATGCATTCTCTCCACTGTTATTTCAATAGACAGTAGGTATATATATGACTACTGAAAATGTCAAAATGGGAAGCACTCCTCACTCTGAGAATTTAGATTGTGCTCTTCAGGAACTTAAAACTCTCTTGTACATGTCATAAGTAATCGTATTGCTCAGCTTCAAAATATTTTGGGAGAAAGTGACAGCAGAGATGAGGTTGGGCTCCACTATTTTTTTTTTTGTTATTTATTTTTTTCCCTGCTAGTAGAAGAGCAAGGATAGGAGGCAACATAAATTTCCTTAAACCACAGGCCTTGGAACACAAAGATTTTCAAAGGAATGCTAACAATTGTAATGTGTACTGTGAACATGTTAGATTTGTTTAAATGACTCACTCTCTGACATGTTGAAATTTTTTTTTCCTATCAGAAAGATCAAACAACCTGTTAAAGAACTACGGATGACAAATATAACAAATTGCCTTGCAAAGTAGCATATCAAGGAGTTCCTCTGCCCACATTCATTAGAAGAGCACAGCAGTAAGACAGGAAGTAAGCACCTGTTTTTAGGACTGTCATGGTTTTGGCTGGGACAGAATTAATTTTCTTCATAGAGGCTCACACAATGCTGTGTTTTGGATTTTTGATGAAAATAGTGGCGATGTTTTTGGTTGTTGCAGAGCAATGCTTACACAGAGCCAAGGACTTTTTTGCTTCTTGTGCTGCCCTGCCAGTGAGGAGGCTGGGGGTGCACAAGAAGTTGGGAGGGGACATAGTCAGGGCAGGTGATCCAGATTGACCGAAGAGATATTCCACACCATATGACGTCATGCTCAGCAATAAAAGCTGGGGTAAAGAAAGAGGAAGGAGGGGACGTTGGGAGTGATGGCATTTGTCTTCCCAAGAAACTGTTATGTGTGATGAGCCCTGCTTTCCTGGAAGTGGCTGAACACCTGCCTGCCCATGGGAAGTAGCAAGTGAATTCCTTGTTTTGCTTTGCTTGCGTGAGCGCAACTTTCGCTTTACCTGGTAAACTGTCTTTATCTCAACCCATGAGTTTTTGCACTTTTACCTTTCTGATTCTCTCCCCATCCCAACCAGGGGGAGTGAGAGAGTGGCTGTGTGCACTTAGCTGCCTGCCAGGGCTAAACCACAACAAGGACAAAACCCATTTTCTTTGTACAATTAAATAATTACATTAAGTAATAATAATTACACCATTGGAAAAATATCTTGCTAGCAGTGTATAATTCGCAGTTTACACTGACGTTTGTGTGAGGCAGCTAGTGTCTACGCTAATATAGCATAGGCCAGCTTAATGAAATCACAGAATCACTGAGTGGTTTGGGTTGGAAGGGACCTCTGGAGGTCATCTGGTCCAATCCCCTGCTCAAGTAGGGCCACCTAGAGCTGCTCACCCAGAACCATGTCTGGATGACTTTTGAATATCTTGAAGAAAGGATACTACACAATCTGCCTGGGCAACCCATTCCAGTGCTTCGTCACCCTCACAGGTAAAAAAAATTCTTCCTGGTGTTCAGACAGAACTTCTTGTGTTCCAGTTTGTGCCCACTGCCTCTTGTCCTGACACTGTGCACCACTGAAAAGAAGCTGGCTCCAACCTCTTTGCACTATCCCTCCAAGTATTTATATACATTGATGAGATCCTCCCTGAACCTTCTGTTCTTTATGCTGAACAGATCCAGCTCTCTTGGCCTTCCCTCAGAGGAGAGGTGCTCCAGTAATCAACTCATTAATCATCTTTGTGGTACTTCACTGGATTCTCTCCTGTATGTCCATGTCTCTTTTGTAGTGGGAAGCCCAGAACCGGACACAGTACTCCAGATGTGGCCTTACCAGTGCTGATGAGAAGGGAAGGATCAATTCCTTCTCTCGACTTGGTGGTAATACTTTGCCTAGTGCAGTCCAGGATACCCTTAGCCTTCTTTGAAGCAAAGGAACATCGTTGGCTCATGTTCAGCTTGGTGTCCATGATGACCCTCCAGGTCCTTTTCTACAAGGCTGTTTTCCAGCTGAGTGGCCCCCAGCATGTACTGATGCCTGGGGTTGTTCCTCACCAGGTGCAGGACTTTGCACTTCTCACTGTTGAACTTCATGAGATTCTTGTCAGCCCACCTGTCCAGCCTGTCAAGGTCCCTCTGGACGGCAACACAATCCAATGGCATATCTGCCTCTCATTCCAGTTTTATGTCATCAGCAGACTTGCTGAGGGTACACTCTGCTTCATTAGCCAGATCATTAATTAAGATGTTGAACAGCACTGGATCCAGTATCGACCCCTGGTGTACACTGCTAGTTATTGACCTCCAACCAGACTTTGTTCCACTGATCACCACTCTCTGGGCCCAGATGTTCATCCAGTTTTCAATCCACCTCATGGTCAGCTCATCCAGACCATACATCAACATCTTTGCAAATATCTTATGGTAGACATTGACAAAAGCCTTACTGAAGTCCATGTAGACAATATCCACTGCTCTCTCCTCATCTAACAGGCCAGTCATTTCATCATAGAAGGTGATAAAATCATAGAATTGTAGAATATCCTGAGTTGGAAGGGACCCCTAAGGATTGAGTTCAAATCCTGGCTCAGGACCACCCAAAAATCAAACCATATCTCTGAGAGTGTTGTCCAAATGCTTCTTGAACTCCAACAGGCTTGCTGCCATGACCATTTCCCCAGGGAACGTGTTCCAGTGCCCGACCACCCTCTCAGTGAAGAACCTTTTCCTAACATTCGACCTGAACCTCCCCCGTCACTGCTTGTCATGGTTTTGGCTGGGACAGAGTTAAATTTTCTTCATATAGGTTCACACAATGCTGTGTTTTGGATTTTTGATGAAAATAATGGTAATGTTTTCAGTTGCTGCAGAGCAGTGTACATAGCCAAGGACTTTTCAGCTTCTCATACTGCCCGCCAGCAAAGAGGCTGGGCATGCAAAAGAAGCTGGGAGGCGACAGGACCAGGACAGCTGACCCAAACTGGCCAAAGAGGTATTCCATACCATATGACATCATGCTGAACAATAAAACTGGGGTGGCTGGCTGGGACAAGGGGGGACCACTGATCAGGGACAGGCTGGGCATCAGTCAGGAGGTGGTGAGCAATTGCATTGTGCATCACTTGCTTTTTATATTATTATTGCTATTATTATTGTTTTCCCTTCTTTTTCTGTCCTATTAAACTGTCTTTATCTCATAGTAAAGACAGTCTGTATCTCAGTAAAACCCATGAGCTTTTACTTTTTTTTTCTTCTGATTCTCTCCCCCATCCCACTGAGGGGGGCAGAGGGAGAGTGAGAACGGCTGTGTGGTGCTTAGCTGCCTGCTGGGTTAAACCACAACACAGCTTCATGCCATTCTCTTGGATCCTATTACTGGTCACTAGAGAGATGAGATCAGCAGCTCCATCTCTGCTCCCCCTTGTGATGAAGATGTAGGCCACAAAGGAGTCTTCTCTCAGACTCCTCTTCTTTAAGTTGAGCAATCCAAGTGACCTCAGCCACTCCTCATACGTCTTCACCTCTAGGTCCTTCACCAATTTGTAGCCCTCCTTTGGACACTCTCTAACAGTTTTATGTCCTTCTTACACTGTGGTGCCCAAAACTGCACACAGTACTTGAAGTGAGTCTGCCCATGTGCAGAGCAAAGCAGGACAATCATTTCCCTTGACTGACTAACAATGCTGTGCCTGATGCACCCCAGGATACAGCTGGCCCTTTTGGCTGCCAGGGCACACTGTTGAGTCACATTCAACTTGCCATCAACCAGAACCCCCAGATCCCTTTCCACAGGGATGCTCTCCAGCCTCTCATCCCCCAGTCCAGGATTATATATATATATATCCAGGATTGCCCCATTACAGGTGCAGAGTCTGGTATTTGCTTTTGTTGAACTTCGTGCAGTTGGTGATTGCTGAGCCCTCTAATTTGTCAAGATCTCTCTGCAAGGCCTCTCTACTCTCAAGGGAGGCAATGGCTTAAGTAGGTCAAGCATGACTTCCCCTTGATGGGCTCAAGTTTTCCCTAGTCTTCCTTTTGTTGCCAATGCACTTAGAGAAGCCCTTTGTATTGTTTTTGATATCTCTGTTCAGATTCAAATTCATTTGGGCTTTAGATTTCCAGACTTCATCCCTGGCTTCTCAGACACTGTCTCTGTATTCCTCCCAGGTTACCTGACCTTGGTTCCACCTTCTGTAGGCTTCCTTTTTGTGTTTGAGCTTGTCCAGGAACATCTAGTTCATCCATACAAGCCTTCTGGCATTTTTGCCTGACTTCTTCTTTGTTGGGATGCATTGCTCCTGAGCTTTGAGGAGGTGATCCTTGAATATTAGCCAGCTTTCTTGGGCCCCTCTTCCCTCCAGGGCCTTGTCCCCCAAGACTCTTCCAAGTAGATCCTTGAAGTGGCCAAATTCTGTTGTCTTGAGGTCCTGGGTTGTAAGCTTGCTTTTTACCCTTCTCCCTCCCCTCAGGATCATGAACTGCTCCATTTCATGGTCAGTGCAGCCAGTGTTGCCTTTGACCTTCAAATTCCCAACAAGTCCTTCGTTTTTGGTGAGTATAAGGTTCAGTAGAGTACCTCTCCTCATTGACTCCTCTATCACTTGGAAGAGGAATTTATCCTCAGTGCACTCCAGGAACCTCCTGGATTGCTTACGTCCAGCTGTGTTTTCCCTCCAGCTGATATCAGGGTGGTTGAAGTCCCCCATGAAGACTAGGGCTTCTGAACATGAGGTGATTTCTATCCGTCTGTACAGGACCTCATACTCTTGTTCTTTCTGGTCAGGTGGTCAATATTAGACACCTACTATGGCACCTTTACCCGTCCTGTCTTTAATCCTAACCCATAAATTCTCAGTCAGCTCCTTATCCATCCCCAGGCAGAGCTTTATGCACTCTAGCTGCTATCTCACATAAGGGCATCTCCCCCTCCTCATCTTCCCAGCCTGTCTTTTGTAAACAACCTGTATCCCTTCATTACAACACTCCAGTCATGGGAGCCATCCCACCACATCTCCATGATCCCAACAAGATCAGATCCCTGTGACTGCACACAAATTTCTAACTCATTGTGCTTAATCCTTATACTGCATACATTAGTAGACAGACACTTAAGAGAAGCACCTCAACATATTGAGTTCCTAGAAAGTGTTTGGGGAACTTCTCCATAATAGTCGCTTGTAAGCACTTCCTTTCTTACATGGAAGTGCTGGAGGTGACCCTGCTTAAGCCCCATTGTGTTCTGTGCCTTTCACTTCACCCTTTGCTCATCATCCCTGTCCATCATTCCCTCGCAGGGTTGCTGTTTACTTTCTCACTCCCCCATCGTTCTTAGTTTAAAAACCTCCTCATGATGTCAGCTAGAGAAAAGTACCTTCTTTGCATCTCATGGAAATACTGTACATTGTGATGTCTGAAAGAAATATCATAAATGAAAATGGTCTCAAATTTTCACATGGGATTTTTCAATTTAAAAAGTCATGATTTATTAAAACAATCTCTTAGTAAGAGAGTGTCACTGGATTTCTGGGTAAAAAATATATTTTTAACTGTCAAAGTTTTTATAGCCTTTTAAAATCTATTTTCTGTTCTATAGAAGGAAAAAGACTTTTAATATTAGAATATAAATACATCTATAAAGTGAAAAATAAAAGCCAAAACTGAGATGAAATGTTTTAGAAATTACTGCCACAGAATGTTTTGATTAATCTTTACAGATGTTTTTCTTTCTCACATTTTCATTAAGATATATTTCTCATGTATTCCGTGTTTCTTTCCAATTCAGAAAGAAGCAATTTGTTGCTTAAAAAAATGGTCAATTAATGCCACTACAGATACTCTAATGTTTGTTTAGACAGTTGCATGAAGCTAGCAGGTCTGACCAAGGACCATGGTAGGTAAGGAGTGGCTGATGGACACTTCAAAGGGTCCTGTATATTATGCTTAGGTAACTGAATGCTGCATTTTGTCACCTTGTAAACTGAAATTATTTACTGATCATATGTAAACATCTTCACATTCAACTATGCCACTTATTTTAACTTTTGTTTGCCAAACGGAAAACTCCCCTCTTCTTATGTCAAATACAAAATGAACATGGGAATTTGCAACAAGGTGACCTACTTCTACTCATATCATACCAGTTAAAAGAACATTCCAGCTGCTTGTTTGTTTTTAATAGATTCAGGTCCCAGGTTTTGATGGGTAGAACATGCAAAGTTAAATTTTAACATCTCACAGTACTGTCCTTTACAAAGTAACAGGAACAAGAATTAAGAAGAAAAATAGTGAAGTATATATTTTATGTGTTATTCAAAAAGAAAGCAACAGAAAAGCTAAACTTTTCTGAAGTGTTGCCCTCAATTTACATGTCTTGTCTATATGTTATTTGACATTATTAAACGTAAATTCAAATACACAAAGAAATCAGCTGTTGGACCTTTCTTTGGCGTTTATAGGGAGAAAAACCAGTAGAAGTATTTTCACTAAATCAAGTACATAAAAAAAAAAGGCATTTTTGTGTTTAGTAGTTAGTGTTATGATCCATATTTCATAAATCAAATTATCCTTATGAGTATCTGAAACTAATATTGGGAAATTAAAAAAAAAAAAAAAAAAACCACCTTTGATTCTATGCTTACATTCTTGCTTGCTACAAATCAAGATTGCCTAAGACCAGTATTCATATTTCAGTCATTGTGAAGTAGAACACCAATACTACATATGCTCTAGACACTTGTTTTCAGTATATCCTTAAAGCTGCTTTGTAGCATAGGTTTTTTAAGGTTTTGTCTAAACCTAATTCTAAACATATCCTTTACTTCTTTTTGGATATATATGTGTTTCAAATACAGATGCAGACACAGTGTCTCCATAAAGCATTTATAGCCACTGCAATTAGAAAGAGTTACAACAGTATCCCCAGGGTATCTGGATCACTCAAGAGAGTAATATAGTTGCAGAGACTGGCATTATAATGTCTTAGAGTTAAAGAAAGACTGAACATAGGTAGCTGAGTATCTTTCTTTGAAGTATGAGAGGAATGTGTTCAGTGTAGTCTAGATTCTGATAGAGATAACATTTTCTATTATACTACATTTACTTGTGTATTTATACTTATGTTCTCAGTATTCTGTCTAAGCAGTTGAGAAAGCAAAAGAAAACCATAGACAAAACGTGAAGAATTAGTTAACTTCCTTCTTCTTAGTCCTTAGGCATGGGCGGTGGGGGGTGGCGCATTGAACAGCAGCAATGTCACCACCTTAATTTTTTGAATAGTTACTCGTATTTTTCCTGAACTCTTTGAGGAGGTCCAGTGAATTATGAACTAAAAAATAAACTGCTCTCTCAATTTTTTTTTAAATAAATGATTGCTCTGAAACAAAATCATAGATCTGAATATATACTTGCTTTTACTTTACACAGATTTGCAACTTGATAACAGTTTCTAATCTCAATGACGGGCAAACCCACGGTTCTCTATGTCAGGTTTTACCAACTTTGGACAAATGAGGCACAACTTTGTTGCTCCAACTAACTCCCTTTGCAAACTTTACCATAGTGGTATTTTCAGAGATGTTCACAAGTTTGGTGTTTGTTTTTTGATATTGTTGTTTGTTTTTGTTTTTTAAATCAAAAGGTTTTTTTTTCCAAATAAACATTAGTACAAATGTAGCCCCTTTACTAGTCAGAACATATTTTCAACCTTACTAACATTTGTGTTATATATTAATCCTAGCCTCACAATGAAACATCTTTACCACAAACAGTAAAAGGGTAAATGCTTGACAACATGCACAGTTATGTCTGTAATGACAAACAAATGCTCTTGAAAATCTACTCTAAATTAACTAACTTGTTGAAGGACCTGAAGGTCGGTCTGAGACAAGGAACTTGGTAAATGGAAGAAGTCATGCTGCTCACAGAGCTGCCCTGCCTTTTGAGGAGTTTGTCTTCAGAATCGACTTAAAGACACTTTCTTTCCAGCACAATGCTTTCTTGATTTGTCAGGGATGTGACATACTCTATTAAAAGTAGATACTGCTAAGTGTCTTCACAGGGCAAGTTCTGCTGAGCAGCCTGCAGAAGTGTCACATTTTGTTAGAGTTGCTACCCTGTCCTCAAGTTTGATTATGTGTGGACAACCACACTGGGGGGTATCAGTTAATGAAATTAATACTGAAATGAAACAAATCCCAAGATGACTGCATGACAATGCCACAATACATCTGTCCACTTTATAAAACATTACAGAATAAAGGTACAGCTCTCACTATTTCAATTTATTTCATTAAACTATAATTGTTTTAGATGTCCCTGCAAATCATTTCAAAGGGCTGTAGAATGAATATATTACTTCTATTTATTTCATGCAAATGTCTGAATTTAGTATTCTCCTTTCTCTATCCCTTATATCACTCACAACTGTCTTTTTAACCTTCTTTTTTGTCTTGTTAGGCAAAGGGAGCATTTAGGCAATGATGTGCCCTCCAATACGTCTAATGCAACACTGGGATCCTGGAGGAGTATGAGAGTCCACTGGTTGCACAAAACGGCTTGGTTTTTACTGTCTTGAATGGCAACTCCTACTTCTCTTGTTGGGGACAAACACAGAGCAAAATGAACCACAGCTAGACTTGGGAAGGCATTTCTTGTGCTCTTATGATGGAATCCCTCCAAATAACTTCCTCTTTCATCCAACCCACCATCCATTTAGAAGGCTCTATAGGAAGGAAGAGTGGAAAGGCAAGCATATAGAAGAGTTTCCTGTTGAAAACTCATCACTCAACTACTAAGTAGAAGACATTTACAAGATAAGAAGGATCTTGACTTCAAAGTCTAGTGCTTAAAGCACTCCATAAGGCTGTGGAGTTCTGGAATATCCTCCCTGTTTTGTGTTTTACATTGAAGAGTCATTGATATTAAAACACCAATAGCAATATAAAGAACTGATTCCCACCTAGGTTTCCTAGCCACTAGGACAGCAATGCCAGAGGCCTTTATCTCTGAAGAGAAACAATGAATTACTCTGGGACTGTTGTTTAATAACAATATAGATTCTTTAAGTTTTAAAAGTGGGTACTCCATGGCTCAGTCCTACGGAAAGAGCAATTTATGATAGTCAGAATCTTTGTTATCATCATGCAATTCATTTCATTCTCCACTTAGCTCAGCACTCATGATTATAAGTTCTATAAAGTAATTTCAGTCAATATTCTGCAAGACATTGACTCACAAGGGCATAGAGGGAAGGGGAAGAGGTTGTAATATATCACATAAAAAACTCCAGATATATTTTTCTTGGTATTGTTTAGCTCACTTCCTTGTCTACTAAGTCAAGATACATACTCTGTTTGAAAGTATTTTTCTCTTATTGTGCCAGGCAAAATGGAAGGGAAGCTATTGTACAGTATACAACATATTTTCACCTGTTGTTCTCAGGTAATGAATAGAGTTACACACATTTGGCATTTATTTAGCTTGCTTGTTTTTTAGATATATACTTTCTTTGATAATTCGTTAGAATAGGTACATGAGTCTGGCAGAGAGACATGAAACTGTCTAGGAGTTGCTGTCATCTCAGCAGAGGTTGTGATACAAATCTGAACCTCCTCATAAACTAAATACGTAAAAATGGTGCAGAAATAAAAGATTTTTTCCTATAAAAGCTATACCTTGTGGAATTCAAAATATAAAACTATCAGGACGCAGTTCTATTAACAGAAACATGGTAGGAGATAAAAAGATGACAATACACTATACTTCCTAGACCAGCACCTCATAACCACAGCCTTTTTTAACCACAAAACAATCTACTCATCTAAAAATACAAAGATTACTTTGTACAATGATGCCAGAATGGTTTTCATCTACAGCATATTAAAAAAAATAATAATAATTTTTTTAAAAAAAAAAAACATGGAATGCTCAGTTACTGTTTTTGTATTTTACCATTTTGACTGTTTCTTTGCCTGTATGTGAACAGGTACCATTTCATGAACGACTTGTTGATATCTTACAGATTATTGATAATCCAGAGACCATCGGTTGAGAAACAGCCTCAGATTTGGCTGCTCCAAGAGCTTTTGTGATTAGTCTCTTCTACTCGGATGAAGTGTTACGAGTAGCACTGGCTGCTACAAATCTTCAAGAGTTAATCTGCATTTTGCTAGAAGCTGTCTGATAAAACAGGGGACCAAAATCAGCATTCTGTTACATCATTGATGTACACTACCCATTTTCACACATATGCAAAAATATACATGCACACATACACATATTTTACAATGTTTTCTCTTGAGGTTTGATGGAAGTTGGTTACCTAACAAGATGTTCTCTGTGGTTTGATCCTAAGACGCTAATGGTCTCTTTGAAGGTGCTGAAGGCTTTAGGGTTCTAAAAGGCATTCGTATCATATGACACCTGATCCTGTGGTAAATCCTCTTCTAGAAGTCAATTTCTGCAGCTATGAAATCTGTACTTTTTCTGGTTGACTTCACTGGAAATTGGATTGTACCTTTATATTGAAGTAAACAGGGCTAACATAAAGACTGACATTCATGTGAATTCATAGATGACTAGAAACTAATTATTATTTCATCCTACACCCTTAATATATTATGAGTTCGGGTTTTGCACTATTTTAACTAGTATGAAAGAAATAACATGAGATGAGGGAAATATTCGCTGTTAAAATCCCCAAAGAACTCATTATAAAGATGAATTGATTACAATATTGAAAAAAGAGTGAAAAGTAAGATTGAAAACAAAAGTGAATATTACATGGGTTTGGCCTTATGTTTCAGGGCTTATTTTTTTAATATGTTCATTTCACTGCTTTGTGAAATTTTTGTTCCTAGGTCATCACTGAAAATGTATTTATGGTGCCAGAGAAGATTTGGAAAGCAGCAGAAAGACTGAGAGAACTGTAAAATAACTCAGAGAGTTGAACCAATATTGCGGGGGGTAGGATTTTCTTGTTGCTTCTCAGAAAAATTCTGGTTTGTTAATTTTACAAAATATGATCCCAATGCCACAATGTCAAAATGTAAGGAAAAAAAATGAGAAAGACTTGGAAAAAAAGGTTCTACACAAGCAGGAAAAAAAAAAAAAAAGAAAAAAAAAGTAACTCTTAGGTAATAATAGTGAAGTATTTATAAGCTTTTTTTTTTCTGTTGTAACTTTGGTTATCAAGTTTTTNATTGTCAGAAAAAAATTACAGGGAATTCAGATTTGTGTCATTCACTTTGTTTCTTCAGGAAAAAAGCAAGTACCTAGACAACATAGCTGAGCTAATTTTGAAGGTGCCTGCCAACTCCATGAGATATAGAGTTTGGTAGGGTACAAGCAGAGTGCTTTCACTCTGGTGCAGTAGCAAAGTATCGTTCAGTTAAGTGAAATAGTTTAGGAATGACAGAATCTCCCTGCACCATTCCCTTGCCTCAAACCTTTACAATGATTTTACACAGACAGAGTCCTGAATTGCAACAAGTTGGGAGAGATGAAAATCAATCTTGCAATACGTGTATATAATCTTTGGAAGGCATCTGTCTTGCTTCAAACTTTTATCAGCTTACATAGGCATTTTTATATGAAGAAGACTGCTTTTTTGAATCATCTATGGGAATATTTTCTTAATTTTAAATGATTTATTCATTGCTTATAAAATTACATTTATTACATTCCATTAAAGTTACCTGGCTATGGATGAAGATTTCAATATACCTAGCCTAAGTG
>VXAL01001197.1:146942-177941 GCA_013399475.1 Chauna torquata | reverse complement strand
GAAAATGGGAGTGATGGTTCCCTCTTTCCAGTCTTGGGGTACTTCGCCTGACTGCCAGGACTTTTCAAATATGACAGCAAGTGGCTTGGCAATTGCATCAGCCAGTTCCCTCAGGACCCTAGGATGCATGTTATTGGGCCCCATAGACTTGTAGGTGTTCAGTTTCAGCAGGTGGTCTCGAACCTGCTCTTCTCTCCCAGTGGGAGGGACTTTGATCCCCCAACCCCTGCCTAGGGGTTATGGGACTTGAGAGACATGGTCACAGCTTCAACACATTTACAACTGAAGAGTAAATTATTACTGATCAAAAAAATAGAGCACTTGAATGCTCTGTGGGTAGGAGGTTACATATAAAGAGCCACAGCTGAAGGCAATCTTACTGTTTTTTACCTCAGCATCTCATGGTAAGTCCCATTTGCTTGCTTCATACTCTGACCATGACATTTCCACAGCTAAGGAAAGAATTGGAATATTTAGGGGCATGGTCTTCTCACTCCCCACTTCGAACATTCTCATTCATGTTTTATGTGCAGTGCCAAAGTTAAATGACCCAACCCATTCCAGTGTGGTAGCACAAGCAGAAGCAGAAGAGCCATGCTGTAGAGCCTGCTAAAAACTTTGCTACCTCCAAGCCTTATGAAAAGCACAAGAGAACCAACTCTGCAGGCAACCAAAATTGATTGGGATAATATATATAATGTAGCTCATCCTTTCCTGGACATTATGTTTGTTTCCAGCAGATCACAGCAATGTGGGGAGGAACACAAGATTTTCTGTGGGATTTGGCTCTAGTGTAAGAGTTTTAAGGTTCCGTATACAGTTTATCTGCTGGGAAAGACTACACAAGGAATGTGTACATGTTTAATAGAGCATAAGGCATATGTACTGAGAGCTAACCAAGACAATGAACTCTTTTTGATTTAACTCTCTCTGTCCTTTCTTTAACCATTCCACACAGATACTGAAAGCAGATTTCCTCCTGGGCTCTCTGAAGGTAAGGGATTAAAAAATAACACATTTTGCTGTTTGATTCTGAGCTATGAGAGCAGCTCACCTGGCCTATGGCAAGGGCAGGTGGCAAAGGACTGTGTTGTAGAACGAGGTTAACTGCAAAGGATGTATTTTAATCAATATAAGCATATTCATAGTTCTTGGTAGGAAATACTCCATTTATGGGGAAAGAGAAGTGACAGATACTCAAGCTTAGCCAAGAAGACATGAAACACAGAGCTAGTAATGTCTTTTTGTGGTGTAAGCTGGTATTCTGGGATTTGTAGACTATTACAATCCACCCCCTGCCACCTGCACAACTGCTGGTTGTGCTCGGAGAGGAGGCTCACACTGCAATTCAAGAAGGGTCTAAGTTAGTTTCCTGTGGGATAAGGTTTAGAACATTGTATGCTGACTTCAACTTACTCATGAGGTCCTGAATCCAGAACAAAGTTCAGTACGACCTTGTCTCCTGTCTGATAGACAGGACTGTTTATGTACAAAGAGTCACCTTCACAGAGAACTTAAATATGAACCATTCACTTCTAAGTTTTCTAGGGAAGGTTAGTGGTTGAGTGACTGGAAGGGTTCACTGGAGTAACAAAAGGAACCATCCACACATGTGGATACCTAATACCACAAAATGTCCACTGAAAGAGATGCTGAAAGGGGTGGAAGTGCGGGCTGTTCTTCCAGAGAATGCCTTTCCGTCTGGTTATGAAGATATAAAGATTTAAAGTTTTCACTATTTCCTATCAAAGATGATTCAGTAGTCTAACAGATTGTGCCTCTCAAGAAAATTTCTGGTAACCTATCAGCATTTTCTGATGCTCTACTTAGCCTTTTCATGGCCATGGTGAGATAATTTCTCTTTCTTTCGTGTCGCTTCCCTTGAGCCATCCAGAGGCAGGATCATATACGCAAAAAAAGCTGGGCTCTATATACACAGAATAATAATTTCAGTGTTAATGTTTCTGGATTCTGTGCTTTGAAATTCATGGGTATTAAAGTCTCTTGAGAGATGCAGTCCCTCAAAGTCCTGCAAAGTGCAGATTCTGTGGCAGATAGGTTTTGCTGAGAGAGCTCAGCACTTCTGCAGCAATGTGTCCAAAACCAAAACATTGCAAATGCATTCTACTTTCATCATCTTCTTGGCACACATAGAGGCACTCTGTGTTAATTATTTCAGTACCATGCTGCTTTGGAAATATATATCTTAGTTGCTGTTCAATTCTGCCCCTTAATCTTTTTTAGTATCCCAGCTCATTAGATAGCCCATGAAGTAGAAGCAATTTAGATTTATTTTTTTGCTAGCCTGTATGTTAGCTTGCCTGAGGAAGGACTTTCTGTTTATGATAGTTTCTGTCTACATTATTTCTGCCTGCCTTATTTACAGATACTCTTGAATTATCCACATCAGACCTTCCAACTGCAGCAAAAAACAGCATCTATTTGTATTAACAAATTTTTACTAGATGTTGCTGAAAATGTAAAATAAAACTGAACATAAAGCCTTTCTATGAAATATTTCTACTAGAAGAATCCCTAATGGAATGTCTGGTACATATTGGTACATACAAACCATCTTTTAATGGTTCATAGCTGATGTCACCCTACATCAAGGTAAAAGGTACTTGGTAATTGAAATCCTTTGAAATGTAACATCAAGTACTTATCTATCTAGATAACACTATGCTTTGAATTATTTCCTTTACTACACATTATATTCTTTTATTTGCTAATTTTGTTAGTGATGTGTAAAGATCTTTTATATTTCATTGATATGACAAACAGGTTTGGCTCTGGAAGGATGATTGTCATTCACAATTTGTTTCAGTACTTGGTACAGTAAGAAATCAGTTGAATTTTCCCTGCTTGGTATTAAAACAGAAAACAGAAGAGCACGAAGAATACCTCCACTTAGAAATCATGTGTGAGAGCAAATCTCCTTAACTTTCTAATCTTACTTCTGTCTACAAGGAACTTTCTTTATTAAGACTTCTTCTGTGGATACTGAAAATTGAGGCAGAGGTTAGGTGCCTGAGGTTGATTAGTCCTCTTCTTCCTTTTAGTCATACAGCATGAACAATTTCTGGATAAATATAAACTACAAATGCACAGGATATCTGAAACTTTTCTAAATTCCTCCAGAAAAACTCCAGCATCAGATGGCATCTGATGCAGAGAGAGCAATCTTTGGAGAAGCTGTTCCTTATTTATGGAAGTCTGAGAAGGAGAAAATTGAAAATCCGAATTGCCCATTTTATGCTAAGGCAGCCTGTTTTGTGGTGGATGATAAGCAAATGTATGTGAAAGGTACCATACAGAGCAGAGAAGGTGGCAAAGTCACAGTTAAAACATATGACGATACAATGAGTGATACTGTTACTCATCATACATAACTCTTCCAGTTCAGAAAGTTCCCTGGCTAAGATTTCTTCTCCTTTTGTTTCTTTCTGGTTTTGTCAGACTGTGACAGTAAAGGATGATGAAGTCTTTCCCATGAACCCTCACAAATTTGATAAAATTGAGGACACGGCCATGATGACCCACCTCCATGAACCCGCTGTGCTGTATAACCTCAAAGAGCGTTATGCAGCCTGGATGATCTACGTAAGTACCAGCAGCTCTCTTCCTTTGGGTGGCTAGGGAGGACTGCTGTGCCAGGCTGAGTGGAAGCCAACGTGCTGACTCCCTTCCTCGCAGACCTACTCGGGTCTCTTCTGTGTCACTGTCAACCCCTACAAGTGGCTGCCGGTGTACAACCCAGAGGTGGTGTTGGCCTACCGAGGCAAAAAGCGCCAGGAGGCCCCTCCACACATCTTCTTCATCTCTGACAATGCCTATCAGTTCATGCTGACCGGTGAATCATTTGACAAGAACGTAGGACTGGCTGCTTTGTCAAGGAACACTTAACAGTTCAGGCATCTTGGGTGCTCTTCTACTCAGTGCCTGATGGAAATAGCTTCCACAGTCTTATGGCAAACTCAAGATCACACTGCCTGTGGCATTTTAACTAACACAGTGCTGTCAGATACTGAAGGAAAGGCAGCAGCTAGCTATTTGGCTTTGTGCCCACTGTCTCAGTAAGGAATTTGAATTAACAGTGTGGAATGATCACAGCAGAGAATCTGATTCCAATTAAGCAATACTCAAATCAAGGTCTGTGCATAAATGAAAGCAAATAGTAAGTGGGGAAGCCTTATAAAGAGCCACTGCTTAAAGCTATATTTTGGACAATACAAAATGGCTGTGAATACAAAAATCCACATGCAGACTAATGCAGAATTTACCTTATCTGGTTACGAAGTGATAAATACAGTTTCAATATAGTTCTTTCCCTTGAGGTCAGTTAGCTATGTCTGAGGAATAAAAGCGCTTCACATCTCATCTGAAGAGCTCTTTCTGTGGCTTTGCTTTCAGATTGTGACAATCAGTCAGTCATTATCACATGAGTATATTTTGGTATGTGTGACAAAGATGACAGAGAAGTAAAAACGTTTCCTGTTTCCTATAATAGTATTTTAATTCCAACAGTGGAGAACCTGGTGCAGGGAAGACTGTGAACACAAAGTGTGTCATCCAGTATTTTGCAACAATTGCAGTTATTGGTGAGAAGAAGATCAACTGTCCGGTAAAATGTAGGTATGTGATTGGCACCCTCTTCTAGTGTTTGGCTAAGAATGCGCCCACAGAGCAGAAACTATCAATGCATATTTCTGCACTGCAGGACTATCAAAAGAAAATGTAGCATGACTGAGGTGACAGGCAGGATACAGTTTGAGCACACTATGCTTGGTTACCCCTGTTAACCAGCTTCCATCACTCATATAACTACTGGAACTCTGCCTAAAGAAATAGAATCATAGAATGGTTTGGGTTGGAAGGGACCTTTAAAGATCATCTAGTTCCAACCCCCCTGCCATAGGCAGGGACACTTCCCACTAAACCAGGTTGCCCAAAGCCCCATCCAACCTGGCCTTGAACCCTTCCGGGGATGGGGCATCCACAGCGTCTCTGGACAGCCTGTTCCAGTGCCTCACCAGCCTCCTCGTGAAGAATTTCTTCCTAATGTCTAATCTAAAGCTACCGTCTTTTAGATTAAAACCATAACTATCTCTATAATCCCTGATAAAGAATCCCTCTCCAGCTTTCTTGTAGGCCCTCTTTAAATACTGGAAGGCCGCTATAAGGTCTCCCCAGAGACTTCTCTTCTCTAGAATGAACAACTCCAAGTCTCTCATCCTGTCTTCATAGGCAAGGTGCTCCAGCCCTCTGATCATCCTCATGGCCTTCTTCTGGACTCACACCAACAGGTCCATGTCCTTCTTATGCTGGGGGACCCAGAGCTGAGCACAGTGCTCTAGGTGGGGCCTCACAAGAGCAGAGTAGAGGGGGAGAATCACCTCCCTCAACCTGCTAGGCACACTTCTTTTGATGCAGCCCAGGATACAGTTGACATTCTGAGCTGCAAGTGCACATTGCCGGCTCATAGTCAGTTTTTCATCCACCACTACCCCCAAGTTCTGCTCTGTAGGGCTGCTCTCTGTCCACTCATTACCCAGCCTATATCCATGTTTGGGATTGCCCCAATTCAGGTGCAGGACTTTGCACTTGGCCTTGTTGAACTTCATGAGGTTTGCATGAGCCCAATTCTCAAGACTGTCAAGGTCCCTCTGGATGGCATCCCTGCCCTCCACGGTGTCGACTGCACCAAACAGTTTGGTGCTGTTCTTGCTAAGGGTGCACTCAATCCCATTGTGCATGTCACCAACAAAGATGTTAAACGATACTGGTCCCAGTACAGACCCTTGAGGAACACCACCCGTTACTGGTCTCCACCTAGACATCAAGCTGTTGACTGCAACTCTTTGAGTGAGAACATCCAGCCAATTCCTTATCCATCGAGCAGTCCATCCATCAAATCCATGTCTGTCCAATTTGCAGACAAGAATGTGGTGTGGGACATTATCAAACCCTTTGCACAAGTCCAGGTTGCTGACATCAGACATCAGTTGCTCTTCCTTTATCCACCAGTGCTGTGACCCCATCGTAGAAGGGCACCAAAGTTGTCAGGTACTATTCGCCCTTAGTAAAGCCATATTGGCTGTCACCAATCACCTCTTGGCTTTCCATGTGCCTTGGCATGGTTTCCAGGAAGATCATGCTCTATGACCATAATTTCTGTGTCAGGCACAGAGGTGAGACTGACTGGCCAGTAGTTCGCTGGGTCTTCCTTTTTTCCCTTTTTAAAAATGGGGATTATGTTTCCCCTTTTCCAGTCAGTGGGAATTTCACTGGACTTCCACGACTTTTCAAAATATGATAGACAGTGGCTTAGCAACTTCATTTGCCAGTTGCCTCAGGACCCTCGGATACATCTCATCAGGTCTCATGGACTTGTGTACCTTCAGATTACTTAGATGGTCTCGAACCTGATCTTCTACAGCGGGTGGTACCTCATTCTCCCAGTCTCTGCCTTTGGATTCTGTGAGTTGGGTGGTGTGGCTAGAGCACTTGCTGGGGAAGACTGAGGCAAAAAAGTTGTTGAGTACCTCAGCCTGCTCCATATCCTGGGTAACCAGGTCTCCTGTTTTCTTCAGCAGAGGGCACACATTTTCCCTAGTCTTCCTTTTATCACCAATGTACTTCTAGAAGCCCTTCTTGTTGCCCTTGATGTCCCTGGACAGATTCTATTTGGGCTTTAGCTTTCCTAACCTGATCCCTGGCTGTTCAGACAATGTCTCTGTATTCCTTCCAGGTTACCTGTCCTTGCTTCCACTCTCTAGAGGCTTCCTTTCTGTGTTTGCCTTTGTCCAGGAGCTCCTCGTTCATCCATGCAGGCCTCCTGGTGTCTTTGCCTGACTTCCTCTTTGTTGCATCTTTGATGCATCGCTCTTGAGCTTGGAAGAGGTGATTCTTGAATATTAGCCAGCTTTCTAGAGCCCCTGTCCCCTCCAGGGCTTTATCCCATGGTACTCTACCAAGTAGATCCTTGAAGAAGCCACCTTCTTAATGCAGGAAAGACCCAAGTCTCAGTTCCTCTCCAGTCCTCATTTATGCAGAGGAAGGTTTGACCAGAGGGAGGAAGATAATATAAGACAGCAAAAGTTTTCTCTGTGACGAATGTCTGTCTGTGTATCTAACCATTACTGTTCTGCGAGATTGGCCATCTCCACACACCTGAGTGCCTGAAAGAGAGCAGTTCGTTCCCACTGGCATGTAATTGCGTTACAACTCCCTGTTTCATTCTTATTGACAAGGGAAGGACAGTAACTCTAGACTCCAAAGAGGATGCACTGAAGTTACAGTAATTTCAATTCCATCACATAGTAATTTCTACTGGCTCGTTCTTCTGTCTGTGGTCTATGTAACAGTCTTGAGGGGCAGCATAGAAAAGGGTCAGACTTGGGACAGCTGGGACCAGTTGCCTGACAGTTAGAAAGTAATCTGAGGGGATCCTTCCAGGGAAGAAAGCACAAGCCCTGATACCCCTTTCTGTTGAGCAGCCCAGCTGCTTCAATCTGAGCCCACTGGTGCATTTGCAAGGCTTGGGCTTCATTCCCTAGCACAGAGCAAGCAACAAATATCCATGTGGCACAAGTGTGTGTAAGAAGGTATGTGCATCAAAGAGGGCGATGCCTGTCGGTATGTTATTTGAGTACCCAAAGGCACTGTGGAACCTAAGGAAATTCCAAGGCTGTATATAATTTTCTTACTCAGAGGCAGGTGTCTGTGATTGATGGGTTGTTATGGCAAAGACAAATTCACCACAAGCACTCTTTCCATCAGCATCATTTCAGAACATCTTGGGCTCAGCTTTCACCAGCTGCTCACTACGCCAGCTCATCATACTGATCTCAGCAAAACTTTGAGACAGCTGAGAGATAGATGTACTGACTGTGTTTGATACAAGAAAAATCACCAGGTTCTCAGATAAGACAACAACTTGTTCTGCCCTCTTCTGAGTTTATTCACAGAATATTCTATTTCTTTGGTATTCGCAATCTCTATAAGTGGTATGTTTCTCTTTATAAGACCACTAAATAAAACGGTTATAATTCTGTCTAGCCCAGCATCCTGTCTCAGACACAGATTGAAATCAGATGCCAGGCAAGAGTATAAAAATAAGGGATGTGTGTAACAACATTTCCCAGGAATGCTTTCTCAGCTCAAGCAATTTGCAACCCAGCCTGTAGATGGGACTCCAGATTGAACCTGTGTAAAGACCTGCCAGGTCTTCCATGCTGTTCTCCATTCACAGTGCTCCCATGTGTGTTCCCAGCTCACAGCTGTGTACTAGAATGAGTTTTGGTAGTGAAGTCAGCTGCACTAACACACATGCGCACACCTCTCTTAAATGAGGAAGTTCATTCAGAAAGATATATGTAAGAGGGCATTACTCTAGGGATTTGAGATTTTTTTATTAAAAATGCAAGGGGAGAGAGAGAGAGAGAGCACTTCACATCGTACTGTGTGGCCTTAATTTTCTAAGGTTCATCTTCAACCCAATTTAAATCCTTTGCGCCACCTGCAGACAGTATTGGGAATGGCGCCACCTCTCCACTGCAAGGTATTGAAGGTGGCACCGTACACCATGTAACATGCAGCAACTTGAGCTCTGCCACTGATTTTTCATGTGGATAAAAACTGATAATTTTTTTTCTCGTTCTTCGTTTTCCTTGTTTGGCTTGGAAACCATCCCTGGCAACACCGTCATGTCCTGACTACTTAGGGATTAATCATGACTTTACTAGGAGCCTCGAGAAATGCTTTGCTCTATCACTCCAAAACAGCACACTTTGACTCTGTCTTGTGTAGCCTTCCTGGACTGAATTGCACAGAAAAGAAGAGATATAATGTCACAGAAGCTTCTTTCCTCACATATTTTTTTCAGCTAACAAGGCTGATACAATACAGTATTGAAACATGTTGATCTTCTGCAGCCACACAGGAAAAATAAATAAATAAATAAAAAGGACAAAAAAAGAAACCACCACAACCTCCAAGAGTTACTGCTCTCTTGTTTTTTTTTTTTTTTAAGTTTGATATTTGAGTCTCAGGCTTCACCCACATCCTACTCTTCTTTTCAAAGCATGTCTGGAGATTCATTTCTGCATTCTGAAAGGCTGCTGCTTATTTCAATGTAACTGCAAAAATTTACATTCTCCCTTGTTAGGTGCTTCCTACAGTTTTAAGGCTGTACCACTGTCTCCATGTCTTGCGCTTGAATAACCTCCAGAAAAAATCCCAGATTTTTCACATTTTCTTTAGCTGTTATGGCCTTTGTGAGCAGAGAATGGAAATGCAGAAGTGCCTCTCTCATCCAGATTTCAAACTCTCTGAGCTCCACCATAATGACTCTATTATTATATGACACACAATGTATGATAGCATAGACAAAAAGGAAACAAAAGAGATTTGTCTCTCAGCACTCTTCCCCATGAAACCAATGGCAATAAGGTTAAAATTATGTATGAGGTGTAAAAATGACCTGTTTGTAACGTACTCTTTGCCATATTTGTTATTAACCAGTAGTGAAGTTTGCTAAGAACCTTTTTCTCTTGTTAACTAGGGAACCCTGGAGGATCAGATCATCCAGGCCAACCCACTGCTGGAGGCCTTTGACAATGACACGACTGTCAGGAACTTTGTCAGTTCATTTCATTTTTGTTGGAATGCAGACGTCTAGTATATGCCTCATTCATTGATTGCTCTAACCAGTGGGTCGATCTCTACTACTTGACAGGGAAAATTCATCTGGATTCACTTTAGAATAACTGGCAAGCTGGCCTCTGTGGATATTGAAACCTGTCAGCTGGAGCTAGTGAGCACATGCAGAATTTGTGCAGTCATGATCTCAAGTTTCCCAGAAGACCAGTGGCATTTCTCTTTTTGTTAGATCTTCTGGAGGAATCCAGAGTGACTTTCCAACTAGCCAGTGAGAGGAGCTATCATATTTTTCACCATATAGTGTCCAATATGAAGCCAGAGCTCATTGGTGAAGTGCCAGCATTGCTGGGCTTGGTTCAGTGAGTTCTCTTTGCACTTTGCCCCTGTACCATCAAAGGTGCACTGTATACCTGCAGATCGCCTTCTTATCTCAATCAACCCCTATGACTTCCTCTATGTGAGCCAAGGAGAAATCACTGTTGCCAGCATTAGCAACAGCAAGTGGCCGCTGGCAACGGACATGAGTATGGTGGCACGGACGTGAGTACAGTGGCACACCAGCACTCCTGGCCCCAGACAGGCTCTGCTCCAGGCACAGAGGCAACCTCTGCCCCCAGTGCAGCCCCTTGGCCAGGCAGGCCATGGCTGGGGAGGCCCAGCCAGGCCAGGGCCTGCCAAGCACTGGCCTCTGTTGCTTCACAGCAGCCGCAGCCGCTCCCTGCCAGTGTTGCCCGTGGTGCTGGGCAGGCAGAGGCAGAAGCCCCACCTTTGTTTCTCCAGCCTTTCCTGACTTCTCTGTTCCCTCTGCAGAGTGCCACAGACATCCTGGGCTTCAGCCCTGACAAAAAGATGGGGATGTACAAGCTGACAGGGGCTATTATGCACTACAGGAACATGAAGTTCAAGCAGAAGTAGTGGGAGGAGCAGGTGGAGCAGACAGCACAGAAGGCAGGGTTGACTGTGGAGCTCACTTGTGAACTGCACCAGGAGGTAAGCGAGGAACCCTGTCCAATAAAGTGCCCAATACTTTCAGACTGTTTTTCCCCTTCCAGAAACTCAATTTTACAATTTTGTCTAATTGCTACAAAGTCACTGGTTTAATTTATGCTCCACATGGAAACTGATACAAAGATGAACCACTGGTGCAGCCACCTAGGCATGGAACAGGAGTGTGGTGCAGCTGAGACAAGCTTCCCTTGACAACAGGCACATCTAAGTAGTGCCTGAAGTAGGCTCCTTGTAACAGAAACATTCTAGAGGACCAAGATGTCTTTGTCTATGTAGAACTCCTTTGCTATATCTCTTCCTAGTGGCTGACAAAGCTGGCTACCTGTTGGGTCTGAATTCTGCTGGTTCGCTCAAGGCTTTATGCTATCCCAGGGTGAAAGTTGGGAATGAATATGTGGCTAAAAGACAAAATGTCCAAGAGGTACCTAGAGAACATTTTGTTCAGACAGTTCTTTCAACTTTAAAGATAACTCAACTTTCTTTACTGCCTTGGCTGTGTATAACTGTATACAGTTATACAATTCAGTGGGTGCATTGGCTAAATTAGTCTATGAGAAGATGTTCCTATGGATGGTTACTCAAATCGACCAAAAGCTGGATATAAAGCAGCCCAGACAGCATTTCATTGGTGTCCTGGACATTGCTGGCTTTGAGATTTTTGATGTGAGTCACAGTTAGTATGTTTGCCAACTGATAATTTTTCCAAACTAACTGGCATTTCTTATATCTTGAATTTGCAGTTCAACAGCCTAGAGCAGTTGTGCATCAACTTCACTAATGAGAAACTGCAACAGTTCTTCAACCACCACATGTTTGTGCTAGAGCAGGAGGAGTACAAGAAGGAAGGAATGGAACGGACATTCATTGGCTTTAGGATGGACCTGGCTGCTTGCATTGAGCTCATTGAGAAGGTAAGAGGAAATCTCCTCATTTTAGGAAAGCACATTTCTTTCCTGGTCATTTATTTTAGTCCATACATTCTTAATGAATTGAAGCATTACTGTTGAATGATTCTCCCATAGGAAGAAGCAGTGTATAAAATCAAAGTTTTTGGAGCAGCACATTGTCTCTGCACAAAGAATTACTTTCTAAACAACATGGCTGGGATGGAAAAGAGAGAGGCACAATATTAATTTTGCCTTTAACAGTAGACAGTAAGGTGAAACTTCAAGTCTTGCTCCTTGCAGTGACTGACAGAATTAAGTTCCTGGTTCTAGCAACACAGTTCTTTCTGGCCCCTCAGTCACTGCCCCCTGCCACTGCACTGGTGATCTTAATGGGAATTAACCCCCATTAACCCGCTGCAGCATTATGAGCCAGTGTCCAGTGGCTGGTTGTGCACAGCACTTAAATATTATGTGCAAATCCAATGCACACACACAAATATCTTCCTTCTCAGGAGCATACAAGTACCTGTTCCTAGCCCAGTGCCCAGTGACTCATTCAGCCATACCACAAGCACATTCATTGCTTAATATTCATACCCATGGATGATGCCTTTGCACATATAAGCCTCACACTTCTTACTAACCTCCCACTGTTCCCACTACATAGCAGCACCTACAGCCAGCACTACCATTCACAGCTGGTGCCTATTGCCTATCACTATAATTAACACTCAAAATCCACACTTACTGCTCAGTGTCCACACATTTTGTGTCCCATATCTATGCAATACAGAGTAGTTAGAGTCAGAGGAATTATATCACCTACATTAATCCAGCACTGCAGTTGCTTTTGTAATGGCAGGAAAGAAGTAGACAATTCTAGGATGCAAATCATGTGATAAAATATGTCCTACTAGTGTTTCTGTGAAATGTCTATATAATGCTTCCACTGATTCTAGAACAATCTGGACAGCTATCTCAGATCTAGATTCTATATTAGAGACACCTACAGCTAGGCAAAATGAATCCTAACCCCAGAGCTCTCACACAACAGCCACATCTAGTGGGCAAAAGTTTCATTCAAAAGATAGTATTCCTGCCCAACACCCAATTCTTGTGATTGCTGATGCTCTGGAAGATCCTTACATCTAGCTCTGGCAGCTATCTAGCTGACATCAGATGTAAGCATCTGATAGAATCTTATTAAGTTATTAAAAAAAAAGTACATAAAAAGAAATAACTCATAGAATACTCTTTAGGCCAATGAAATGCAAGTCAAATCAGTGTCTCCAGCAAAATTAGAGGACATATAACTGATCTGCACTATCAGAAGATTCCTAATGTAGCTCAGATGAAAGCTCTGATATGACTAAGGATATGCCTACATCTCTGTATTGAAATATTTCCAATTTTAAATACATTCTGTGAAAAATTGAAAGTATGTGGGTATTCTAAAGTGCCAGATTATTGCCATTTATGTTCCATATTAGGCAACGAAAATCTAATCCATCGTGTGCATCCATTTGAGACAGCACAGGACTTGTTAGATATTATCTATGCACGTTCCCGAGCAGCCAGCAAACTAAGTTCACATTGGCAATTGCAACCTGACGACTTGTAACAGACATACATAACAGCATCAGTCCCATAACAAGGCACTGAAACCTGTCTTCTGAATTCCTATTTTGATTTCATTGGTTTACATTCCAAAGCGTTAGGGCAAAGATGATTAAAGCAATTAAATATAACATGTATTACAAGCCTCTCACTCAAAGATGCATCTAAACAGTGCTGTCGAGTTGCCATGTTCATAGTAGTGGCTGGAGCAACACAGACTAATTATAGTATTGTCTGATTACTATAGTAACTAGTAATGTATTAAGAACTTGTGCGCTGCAAATTACAGTCACTGAAACAAACTGCAAACCACATGCAAGATTAAATGTTATTCACTGTCCCAATCCCCACCACTTTCTTTCCTCATGTATTCATATTTCTCCGAACCCATGAGCATCTTTTCCATCCTGGAAGAGGAGTGCACGTTCCCCAAGGCAACTGACACTTCTTTCAAGAACAAGCTCTACGACCAGCATCTGGGCAAGTCCAGCAATTTCCAGAAGCCCAAGCCTGCCAAAGGCAAGGCTGAGGCCCACTTCTCCCTGGTGCACTATGCTGGCGCAGTAGACTACAGCATTACTGGCTGGCTTGAGAAGAACAAGGACCCTTTGAATGAAACCGTTGTGGGACTGTACCAGAAATCATCCTTGAAGCTGCTGCCCTTCCTTTACTCTAACTATGCTGGTGTAGAAACAAGTAAGTGCTTTTTCAGTGATGATCAATAAGGCAAGAACAACTGAAATCTATTTCTGTTTCTCCTGTTTGTGGTATTCTCTAGCCTATCGTCCCCTAACCCGATCCTATTCTTGTGTGCACAGATATGCCAAACTAAGAAACCAACATGCATAACTGCAGAAAGCACCACGTTCATGTTGTGCGGAGAAGCAACACTCAGCAAGTTCAAAACAAAGTGGCAGGAGTTGGGTGTTTCCTGGCTTACTGAGTTGTGAATCATGTGCATGGTTAGCCATCATCTAGACAGGTGCCAAATATGTGTGCAAAGTGCAGGCACTTTATAGTCTTTGGAGACAGAGTTTTGTTTCTTTAGGTGAACTGGAAGAACTAAAAGGAATGCAGAGGTTCACAGCCTGTATATTCAAAGAGATCATGGAACTATTTCATATACAGCTGAGCAGTCCTGGTGCAGCAGTGAAAAATGAGACAGAAATTAATTTAGAAGTCCTCTAAGGGCATCAGAGAGCAGTTCAATCTCTTGTCCTTTCTTGTGGCTCAAGACTTTCAAGCTGGATGGTCAATGGGTCTACCTTACCAAAAATGGCCATACAGATTTCTACAAAAAAACAATATTCTGGAAGCTTAGATGCTAGGCAAAAAGAAGTGTTAGTATAGAGTAGTAGTCAATTCAGCCATCAGGCATATGGACAGCTGGATTTGAGGCTCAAGAGGGTTCTGCACAGGGACTTGCCCTACAGTTCAGTTTGGCTGACAACATTGTGTCTGGGCAAGCTCCTAGGAAATACTGGGGATGAGGCAGTTGTGGTCTTTACCAGTATCATCAATATAAGGAAGGTGAGCAGGGAAGACTCCATTTAACTCTCCATTTAAATGACTTCAACAATGCAGCAATTCTGAAAGGGTACTGAGCTTCTTGGATTTGTATTTCAGAGACTACATTTAGTTTCTTGCCTTGGGGCTGCCATAGCTCAGAATAGGTCCCCATTCTTCAGCTGGAACATTAGAATAGGAGATTTTTTCTAAAGAAGACTTCACCGCGCTCATAAATGAATGTCCACTGCTGAGCCATTCTTGTGGCCTTTCACCTAATTACAAAAAAATAAAAATAAATTGAGGGTATGTCTTTTAGTAAAACCAATGTCCAGTGACACAGAGCAAATCACTACGGAACTTATGTCAGGCCATAGTGGTCCATACCACCAAAGCCATATACATTATGATGCAACCTAAGTCATGCATCTGAGACCAAAATATACCATACACTGATTAATAACCAGTTGGCAGCAGTTCACGTGAAACTCCCATGCAGCAGTCAATTGGTCTTTCACATTAAAATGTAATGTTTATATTGGTCCATAACATATTGCTTACTCTAACCATTCGGCTCTTATGTACTTCTTCCAAGGTGATAGTGGTGGTGGCAAGAAAGGTGCTAAGAAGAAGGAGCGCTCTTTCCAGACAGTGTCTACTGAGTTCAGGATATGTGAATTTCCTGTTAAAACTGAGCCACACTTCCTTGACATCTGAATAAAAATGCAAAAGCTTTGTAGCTCAGAGCTCAAACCCCGTACTTTGTTCTATCACAGGAAAATCTAAACAAGCTGATGACTAACCTGAGAAACACCCATCCTCACTTTGTGCGTTGCCTGATTCCTAATGAGACCAAGACACCTGGTAAGTCTGTCATTATACACTGGACCGTCTAGAATTGGGCTGTTCAGCTTCCACACCAACTTCTTCCAGAGTAGCTCCCTGTGCATGGAAAGTTCCTGTGGGGGTTGGCCTACGGAACAGTGCTCAGGTAAGCCTTGTATTTGTTTTCCATGACTGTAAAATTTTGAGCATTACATGGTCTGCCACACTTACCCATCTTTGCTAAATGTGTACAGAGCCAAAGGTGATAAAGATGGGACTTATTAGAGCTGATGAAATTGTCTGTTGTGAGTAACAGCACTAGCAAATTCCTAATAAATGTCTATTTTTAAGGACCACTGTGTCATCCAAAATTGTTGGGTTCAGCTCAAGACAATTTAACAGCTCCTAAATATTCAGTGTTAGCCTCTGATTCACTGAGCTGGAGGACTGTCAAAGAAATTATGCGTCGTTTGTAGAATTCCCTGTATAAGCTGCTGCTTATAAGCAGCTTATAAGCTTATAAGCAAGCAACACCTTTGCACCTGAAAAGCATTTTGATATAAAGTTATTTTTGTTCCTCTATTGAATGAAATTTTAAACTCTCTCAGAGTTCAGTCTTGGAGAACTGTCAAGTTTGGAGGGTATTTTCATGTGGCCATTAAGTACCTGGAGAGAGTTGCCTGTGTGGGTTTTAGGAGGCTAATTATGAGGTCTGATACTGGTGGAATGATAAGGTAGAGTTGATGTAACAAGAAGTACAAGGAAACAGGAGCTTAGCATCTGTTTAATCTGCTCCCAGAATTTCAAAGCATTTCTTACCTTTCTTATTTATGTCTCTTTCCAAGACCACAAGCACGGTTTAAGAAACACACATATGTATGACATTTATATTTCAGCTATTCGTTTAAACACTGTCATGGTTTAGCCCCGGTAGGCAGCTAAGTGCCACACAGCCACTCGCTCACCCTCCCCAGGTGGGATGGGGAGAGAATCAGAAAGGTAAAAGTGTGAGAACTCATGGGTTGAGATAAAGACAGTTTACTAGGTAAAGCAAAAACAGTGTGCGCAAGCAAAGCAAAACAAGGAATTCTTTCGCTACTTCCCATGGGCAGGCAGGTGTTCTGCCACTTCCAGGAAAGCAGGGCTCGTCATGCGCAATGGTTTCTTGGGAAGACAAACGTCATCACTCCCAACGTCCCCTCCTTCCTCCTTCTTTACCCCAGCTGTTATTGACGTCATAAGGTGTGGAATATCTCTTTGGTCAGTCTGGATCACCTGCCCTGGCTATATCTCCTCCCAGCTCCTTGTGCACCCCCAGCCTCCTCGCTGACAGGGCAGCACAAGAAGCAAAAAAGTCCTTGGCTCTATGTAAATATTGCTCTGCAACAACCAAAAACATCGCCACTATTTTCATCAAAAATCCAAAACACAGCATTGTGTGAGCCTCTATGAAGAAAATTAACTCTGTCCCAGCCAAAACCATGACAAACACCTTTTATATTCAATGGAGAGAAGCTGGCATTTTAAGGTATGACTCATCTGGCCCCTTTTCATATGTTTTAGGATAAGATGAATCACTTCCTAGAAAAAAATGCTTCACTCCACTGACTATAAAAGAAGACCATATGGAATGTCCACACTTCGTATCTCTAAAGTGAAGAGTGAGGAATCCCATTGGGGTCTTGACAGTAGAAAAGGTGTAAGAGAATTAAGGAAACCTATTGAAATGTACATGAATGAATGACTTTGCCAGATATGGCTGTCACTTTAATATTCAGAGATGACTCAGAGGAAATCTGACTTTTGCCTTTTAAGAAAAACAAAAGTAGTAGTGTGTGAACAAAATTAAGGATTGTGAAGTGAAGGAAGAGAAACTGGTCATTTTCTGATTTTAGTTGGTTTTAGGCTGCTTATGCTCAACTTTCCTGACCATTCCTTTGGGTACACCTTTATTGATTACACTGAAAAGGTAGGGGTTAACGATATGGACCATTCTGCATTAATCAATGTCTCTAGGAGATGACAGAAATTTCTTCACGACAAAGTGATTCCAGAAGTATTTTATTCTGCCAGTTGTACATTGTTTGCAGTTATTGCAAATAAGATTAAGAAATATAGTTGATTATTATATCTGACAGATATTGTAGGAGGAGAAAGATAATTCTTCCAATTTCAATCAGCTGTCCTTTACAGGCAGTTAAAAGGATTGAGAGCTTTAAGCATCCTACTTATCCTCCCCTGTGTTGGAATCTATCTGTCAAATCTAATCAAGGTTGAGTATACTTGCACAGCAGATCCAAGGTAAAATCTTACATAACATGAAGAGCTGATAATCTAGATGGTATTACATTCTACATTGTGCCACCTCTACCTACAACCAATGAGGGTGCTGATGATGTCGGAGATTTTTCAGCTGGTCTTCTAGATTACTTTTCTGCCATTTTTGAGTAATGTGGCCCTATGCCTTTTGACCACTGGTGATTCACAAGCATCGCCAGCCCTAGCATTCCAAGTAATAGAGCTCAGCTGGTTGAAGCAGCTCTCTGCAACTTCTATGAATTGAAGACTTTTTGTCTTCATTTCCTTCATCATTAATCAAGAACTCGTTGAATTTTAGCAAAAGGGCAAGTTATTCTGGCATGCTAGTAAATACGGAGATTCTTTGGAAAAAGAGGAGAGTCATGATGTATGTATCTTGTTTAAGGTCAAATGGATCATTTGGATCATCACTTGGATCAATGGATCATCACTTGGTGATGCATTGGCTGCAGTGCAATGGGGCTCTAGAAGGCATCTGAAAATGCAGGAAGGGGTTTCCAAGCAGAATCTTTTATGCGGACTTTAAGCAATGGTAGGTCTTCAGTTATTACCATCTGTTAATGTAAGGATTCAGTAAACCCACAACTCAGGTGACAAATCTGGTGACATCATGGAGAGACACCCTCTGAAACAGACTAGTTCAGTGGCATTTGTGGGAACCTCATCATAATACTGTCTTAGGTCACTCCCTTGGTCTTTAATTGGACCAGAGATTTGTTGATTCATCCTAACATATATCATTTCTGAACTGGAGTCATTGCCTGGTGATTCGAAAAGACGCAAAATGCTTATAGAGCAATGAATTACGTGTCATTATAGATTGCTCTTTGTAAGCCTCCTGTAGGCTTACAAAACAATACAAAAGTAACATGTCAGCACAGTCTCCTTACAGTGCACTGACTAAGCATTCAAAACTCCAAGGTTCTGTTGGTGCTCTGTCACTGGCCTGCCTCCTATGCCTTGTTTTGTCATATTTAAAACGGAAACAATGAAACTGGCTCAAGTAAGCTCAATTGCTATAAAGTGCTGAATCTGAACTGAGTGCTATTATTATTAAATGTACCAGTAGCATCTTCCATGCTGAACTGGTGTAAAAAGCTCTTCCCCAGCAAGAGGACATAGCCTGTCTGTTTCTTCCTTCCCTTCCTGGCATCTTTAGCAAGATAATACTCATTTTGTGACAAGAGTATTCAGACTTTGAGGAAGTGCAGTTTGGGATGCAGGACCTCTGAATATGCACTGAAACCTGATGTTTTATTCAGTACAGCATTAGCTGGTCTCAATTGTCAAATCATGATTTGATGTAACAGGTGAAAGGATCTCTCCATAATGGCCATGGTCCAGAACCAAGAAGTGCTATATGGTACAAAAGAAATGTGCTGAAGTTTAGGAAGAATTCCAACAGAAGCCTAAAATACAGAATAAATTCATTGTGTCATTTTCGCTATCTTGATTTTATATATTCTCTTTCAGTGTAGACTTGAGAACAAGAAGTGCCCCAGTGTACAGTCACCGATTCTCATTGCTGTATCTGAAGAATTTAGAAGAGTTAGGTGATCCTGTCCATGACATAGGATTACCTTAATCGTTAAGCTACCTTGCAAAATGCTAAGACTGCTGTTAGCAGTTAAAAAATAATACTGCACCATTTTTAGGCCAAACTCAAGGATTCAATGGTAGGATTTGTTAAGACAATGAGTTCTGCAAGATCTGTATTCCTTTTGGAATACAGCTGATTTTTGTTAACAGTTTTAATTCATCTTCTACTTCAATTTAAATAGCCTTCGTCTGATCAATGAAACAAGATGAGAAGAGAAGGTTGACATGTTCTCACTATGCAATTCCTAATTCCTGGACCTGCAAACACTGTTAAGTATGCACATTAATTTTGTATGTAACAACATACTGTGTTGTTACACAGCCAGCAAATTCCTCTGAAAAGTAGACATATCCCCTTTTCATCATGTTCTGTTCAGCCAAGACTGTCTAGATTTCAGATGGCATTTCAGCTGCTTTCAGACAGCTCAGCTTCCAATCACATTATCTTATGATATATGATGGCTCCTATTCACCTCATGCTGTTTGCAACCAGTGCCTTGCAACCTATCTTACCACAGGTACAAGATTCTTAATGCTTCAGCCATTCTAGAAGGCCAATTCATTGACAGCAAAAGGGCTTCAGAAAAGCTTCCTTCCTCCATTGATGTGGACCACAAACAATATAAATTTGGCCACACCAAGGTAAAGACCTTGTGAAAGAGTGGGTATAATTAATGGCAAAAAATACCATTTGTTGAAGTATTTCTTGCATATGAAATCTGCCTTCATGATGATTAGGAAACAAAGTATAACACTAGCAAGAAGCACACAAAATTTGTCTGGTTCTAGGGGTACATGTAAGGGGTAGCTCTGTCAGCCCAGGCAACACCACACTACCAGAATGACCCAGCATGGCTGTATCTAGAACTAGTGCTGGCCCTTTCTCCTGCCAGATGAACTCACTGATGTCTGAGCCTGCCTAACATGCACTGATAAGTTTAGACAGTCAGACTTTTCAGGGGATTTAGGCACACACACATCTTTTTTCCATATCTGAAGCAGTGTTAGGTGGGACACTGATTCTCTGACCAACACAAGCAAAGCAGCACTATCTATGGACACAAACCCTACTGTGTATGTATACTATAAAAGGACATCATCACGTATGGTCTCGAGCCATCTGTAACTCAGTTTACAGAGCGTAACCATTGAGACACAGAAGGGTACAGTGAAGAGACAGAGTAGGATATCATACTAAGTTGCAAGTTAACTCCTTGTTTTAATAACTATTAATAAGCTAGATCTTCCACAATCTACGCTGGAGTGTGCCTCAAATAACCTTGCAATAGTGTGATTAGATAATACATGAAGTGACTTGTCATGAATTACAGGAACATCGAAGATATGAATAGTGACCCAAAATTTCTCTAGCTGTTAAACACTTACTCTGAAGGTGTTCTTCCAAAACTGCCTTACACTACCCTGCATCAGCTTCCAATAGTTGCGTATCTGCCTAACCCTCAAACTATTTAACCCTCTTTCATGTTCTAGGTGTTCTTCAAGGCAAGTCTCCTAGGACTCCTAGAGCAGATGAGAGATGAGAAGCTTGTGAGCCTCATCACTCATACACAAGCTACATGCAGAGGGTATCTCATTAGAATTGAATTTAAAAAGATGAATGAAAGAAGGTAAGAACACACTGAGAGCCATATTGTATCACATCAAAAGTCCAGCAGTGCAGCATCCCATCTCAGGCAAAAATCTGTGCTCAGTGAAGACCCTTAGAAAGACTAAGGGAAACAGAAAGCATAAATTAATATTTCCTTGTTATAGCTTTCCAGATTCTGGCAATGGCAGTTTAGAAATTGGACCGTGCATCTGGACCATGACATTTAATATTTAACAGAGAACCTTTCCTCCAAGAATGAACTAACTTTTAGAAACATTTTCAACGTCTAAAGAACCCTGTGATGGAGACAGACAAACCTTAGCACTTGTTCAGTTGGCTGTTTGCAACACACCGTCTGATAATTTCATTGAATCACATTAGTCTGGTTTATAAGGAATGGAACATAATCACATTTTGCTCTCCTTCTCTTCAATTTTCTTTCATGGCTCCATCATCTGTCTAAGATGAAGAATTCTAGCTTGTACAGAAAAGGTACTGTATACTTTTGACCGTTCCACATACCCTTCCCATTTCTGACCCATCCCTTCGAGGTGGAATGACTCATGCAAAATTTGGAGCATAGGATTGGCAGAAGAGGGTGAGCCATGCCAACCGTCTCAAACATTGTTGACATGTGAAAGCTTTAGGGGGAGTAAGGACCACATACACACATAGGATGCTCTCTGCCAACTAGGTGCTTTTATCTGTAATATTCTACAGTATACATTTAGCTCAAGGGCTTCCTGGGCTAGGGACAGTTTCTAAGAATTCAGTAACTCTTACTGGATTTCTCTGCAATGAACTGTCTACGCTCCCCTCGAACTATGGCGTTCCAAGACAATGCCTGCATAGCTGCTGTGTCTAGCAACCAAGTTAAGAGCTCCAGCCCTAAATTCGTGATCACTTCTTCAAGGGCAGAAGATTGTTTGCCATATTATCATGTTACTTTCACTTTTATGGAAAAGTTAAGATATTTTTGGCCATGATTTGCATTTGATAATATCATTTAAACAGCCTCACTTGCTGAGAAAGTACAGCTGTGTGCCTAGCAACTGTATCACATGTAAGAATTTTTTTGAGCAAGAGCAACCCAGAGGCCTTTAGTAAATCCCAGTAAAGTAAAATTTGCTGAGGCTTGAAGATCTAGTACACGTTCCACTATAAAAACTAGCAGGATAGAGCTGGTAGTGAAGACTAGCTAAAGCAAGAATTCTTACTATTGCAGGACCAGACAGGTGTGACAGGCATGATGCTGGTTACTATTCTCATCACAAACAATATAGACTTTCTGTGGAGAGCACTTTGACCCTACCCATCCAAGATTTTACAAGGGTGCAATCACCGTGTTGTCAGTCTGTCAATTCTCATGGCACCCCCTCATAGTATGGATGCTTGCTGCCCAGTAGGTTAAGAATCTGACTGAAGAGATGGCAGCTCTGGATGAAAATATTTCTAAACTCACCACGGAGAAAAATGCCCTCCAGGAGGCACACCAGCAGACGCTGGATGACCTGCATGCTGAGGAAGACAAAGTTAGCACACTCACTAAAACCAAGAACAAACTGAAGCAGCAAGTAGATGATGTAAGGAAAAAAATTGGAGTTGTGTAGGTTAGTGCTCTGACAGATTAGGAGAGAGTAGAAATCTGTAGTCGGGAGTGTAAACAACATCTAAACCAGCCAGGCCAGCTCTAATAATTTCACCAAATAACTCATGGGCAGTTGACATTACAGAATCCAGTATATAGTCCATCTTTCCTTGCCTATTTAATCTATGTTCATCACTGGCTATTTCAACATTATAGACTTTTCTGCCCCATTTTAACCAATAGGCTGCAGCAGTGTATAGCAGATTGAAGGACTTACTTTTATGGATATACTCCATGAAGCTACGGACACCGAGAATTTGTCAATATTTTGCAGTCTGCATGCTATGAACTGCAGTCACTGGAAAATTTTAATTTCTGTATTTTTCAAAAACTTGCATTTCAACTGTGAATGGCCAAGCTGTGGCCTGAAGCCAAACCCTGATCCTATAGTGAGAGTGTATCACAGGTGGAGATGAGAAGCATATACAGGATCTGATTGTTTTCTCTGGTTTTCAATTTGCAACTCTAGTTAAGATTTTTAAATCAAGAATATTTACTGTCAAAGTATATTTTATGTCAAAGAGCAATTGCAGTGCCATTGTCAACATTATCTAAGATGAGCTGAATTTGTGTTTTCTGTGTTGCAGAGGAAATTTCTGATCTTACTGAACAACAGATTGCTGAAGCTGGAAAAGCTAATCATGGTCTCAAGAAAGCAAAGAAGCGAACTAAGCAAGAAAAATGTGACCTTCAAGCAGCATTAGAAGAAGCAGAGGCAATCCTCAGTAAGGGGGCTTGTGTTCAGAGAGACCATGAATGAAGAAAATTCTGAGACAATATACTCCTGCTTATCCTGATAAGCTGTCATGGTTTTGGCTGGCATAGAGTTAATTTTCTTCGCAGAGGCTCACACAATGCTGTGTTTTGGATTTTTGATGAAAATAGTGGTGATGTTTTCGGTTGTTGCAAAGCAGTGTATATATAGAGCCAAGGACTTTTTTGCTTCTTGTGCTGCCCTGTCAGCAAGGAGGCTGGGGGTGCACAAGAAGCTGGGAGGGGACACAGCCAGGACAGCTGACCCAAGCTGGCCAAAGGGATATTCCATAGCACGTGACATCATGCTCAGCAATAAAAGCTGGGGGTAAAGAAGGAGGAAGGGGGGGACATTGGGAGTGATGGCATTTGTCTTCCTAAGAAACCATTACGCGCGATGAGCCCTGCTCTCCTGGAAGTGGCTGAGCACCTGCCTGCCCATGGGAAGTATCCCTTGTTTTGCTTTGCTTGTGCGAGTGGCTTTTGCTTTACCTAGTAAACTGTCTTTATCTCAACCCATGAGTTCTCACACTTTTACCTTCTGATTCTCTCCCCATCCCACCTGGGGAGAGTGAGCAAGCGGCTGTGTGGCACTTAGCTGCCTGCTGGGCCTAAACCACAACATAAGCACCAAGGAGCATTACGAGAGCACAAGCAGAACAAATAACACAGGGACTGCTCCTCTCCTATACCAATGTGGTATAGCTTGTTGTGTCATCGTTCACAAAAACCTCAGTCCCAGGCTAAAACTGAGCTCATTTTGCACCACTAGTTTGATTTTGCTCCTCTGAAAGGCTACAGAAAGGGCATTTGTGTTTCAAAATTCTGACAATTTTTGTTCCCTAGTCAAATTACATTAGGTTATTCAGAGCCTCATCTACTTGTTCTTTGTAATTTCCAAGAATGGAGATTTCATAATATTACTGGACAACCTCTTCCCTTGCTGCATCATTCTCATGGGAAAACATTTTTATACTTACTTGCAGTACAGGATTCTTGTATCAGTTTTTGACTGTTGCCTTTTGTGCTGCCCACTTCCAAGAAGAGCTTCATTTCATCTTCTCCATAACTCTCCTTAGGTAGAAAAAGGAATAAAAAACAACTGACATCTCTGATCTTGAGATCACACTAGATGGGACAACAGTAGGAACAAGAGTTCCAGTGGCCATGAGAAT
Source organism: Chauna torquata (assembly GCA_013399475.1). Taxonomy (NCBI): domain Eukaryota; kingdom Metazoa; phylum Chordata; class Aves; order Anseriformes; family Anhimidae; genus Chauna; species Chauna torquata. The sequence continues at coordinate 153,332 of VXAL01001197.1, read as the reverse complement.
CCATCTGCTCCAATTTCTGTATCTAAATATCAGCAGTCTAATCCTGAATTATTCACCATGGGCTCCTTCTAGATCCAAGAAGGAGAACTAGGTATCTCTGGAGGGTCTGTTCTTAAAAGAGATGCCAAGGCTACATCAAATGCTTAATCCTCTGGACATGCTTATTTCTGTCCATTGGTTGTAAAGACCCAGCCTCAGCCTCTAACTCCTAAACATCTTAACCTAGATGATATGAGTATCACAGGGAAAAGGCTGTAAGGAAGGGGAGAATGCCCACACAGTTGCTGGGGCTTCATACCTTGGGTGGGACTAACTGCAGAGTCCCCAAGGAGGATTCAGCATGGAGATGCAAGTGAAGGCAAGCTTCTTCTGAGCGTGAAGCTTGGCTTTCCTGTCAATTTAATGTTTTCACATGTTTTGTTATCTCTGCAGTGTCAACATAGCTCTCAGTGCCCAGAACTTGTGGTATTGGAGTCATTTTTCTAAGCAGTCTTATTGCTGAATTACTGATTACTATCCAGCTAAGGTATAAGAACTCCTGTATATGGGAACAGCAGCCCACTTTTTCAGAGCTAGGCCTTTTCTAAAGATTCACACTAAGACAAACATGTCTGTGTTACTGACTGCGAAGTGTCAAAATTCTGCATGGGCATTTCCCAGCAATGGACACTACAGAGACAAATAATATTTTTTCAACACTACCAGGGCTCATTAGAACATGAAGAGGGAAAAATCTTACCTGTTCAGCTGGAGCTGAACCAAGCGAAGTTAGATGTTGATAGAAGCAGTGCAGAGAAAGATGAGGAAATTCAACAGCTGAAGAGGGATCATCAGGGTGTATTAGAGTCTAACGAAACCACGTTGGGTGCTGAGATTAGAAGCTTTGATTGAGAACGATGCTTTGAGGCTGAAAAAGAAGATGGAGAGAGATCTGAATGACATGGAGATACAGCTGAGCCGTGCCAACTGTTGGGTAGCAAAGACACAGAAGGACCTCAAAGGCATGCAAGGGCAACTCAAGGTAGGGATCACAAGGGCAACTGTTCTACAAGGACTTTGACACTCGCTCTGCTTGCCTCCTAATCTTACGATGCTTTCAACTTCAAAGGATTCCCAGCTCCATTTGGATGATGCTTTGAGAAAGAATGATGACCTGAAGGAGCTGCTTGCTATGGTACAGCCTAGGAACCATCTGATGGTGACAGAACTTGAGGAGATGCGAGCTGCCCTGGAGCAGACAGAGCGAGCCTGGAAAGTTTCTGAGCAGGAGCTGACAGATGCCAGTGAGTGAGTGCAAATTCACCACTCTCAGGTATTTGGTATCTCTTTTATAATAGGCATGTTGGTCTGGCATGAAATGGGATGGAAATGACCTGTCTTTGGACTGTCCTAATAGAACAAAAGCCTCCTCAACACCAAGAAGAGACTGGAAGTGGACATTACTCATTTACAGAATGAAGTTGAAGATAGCATTCAGGAAGCCAGAAACGCAGAAGAGAAAGCAAAGAAAGCAATCACATATGTGAGTTCTCTTGCTTACCTCTCTTTCATTTTATACTACTGCAGTCACATTTTTATTTTAGAAAGGAAGCAATCAGGTGGGGGAGAACTGATTCTTCAACTTAGGAACAGAAAATATCAGTGACACACAATCCCTCCCACCTGGGCCTTGCACAGCCTCTGCCCTACTGCTTGCCATGGAAGAACCTTTCAGTCTAGGTCATCTACTCATGTTCTGTTAGCAGTCTGCATTGAAAAAGCATCCTGTCTCCTTTTTCCAATACCCACACTCACTTTTGCTTCCAGGCTAAATGTAATAGACAGCAAAAAACAGATGGCGGCAAAACTGAACTAGGTAGAGTACTCTGGACGAAGTCCTATTTAGATACAGCAGAAAAACAGGAATTGACACTAAAATCATACATGCTTCTCTATGCAAGAGATACAAGAAATAAAAAGGGAGAATAGAAATATTTAATTTAAACAAGGAATCGGTTCCACAGTGTCAAAAGAAACAAATCTTAGGACTATCTAGAAAAGGTGTATGTAAATGAAACAGAAAATTGTTACGCTATTGCGTCATGGCATGGTGCACCTGGGTCTGAAGTACCGCGTCTAGTTCTGGTTCCCACTCAGCAGCAGTGCTGCAGGTTCCCCTCCGACCTCTCATCCCTTTTTATGAAACAGTGGTGACAGCTATCCATCCCAGATTCTGAAGAGCTCAACAGGCACAAGCTCTTCATTGCTGTTCAGCAGATGCTCAGGGTCATTTAATTGGTAAAAACTGCTTAGGAGTCTGACTATCACGCAAACTTAGGCACCAAACAGCCTGATATTCAAAACCATTTGGGAGTGCCAGAGATGCGGAGTGCTAGTTGATGACACTTCAAGGAGCCCCTAACTTCTACTGACTTTTAAAAATAAAACTTTTGCTCCTGAATCATTTGGATGTCTTATTTTTTTTCTTTTCATCAACCCTGCCCATTCTCCAAGGCAGAGTACCTTTAAAAATACAGATATGAAGAAATGGTGATCCTTTTTATATAACAGACCGTTAGCACAGCCAAAGGCACTGATTGAGAATGCAGAGAGCCAAACACCAATGTGAAGCTGGGCACTGCTCCCAAACAGAGCACAGAACTGCCAGTGATGTGGAGACATTCACAACATAACTCTGCACTACAACCAGGCAGCTGTGATGGCAGAAGAGCTGAAGAAGGAGCACGACACCAGTGCCCACATGGAGAAGATGAAGAAGAATCTGGAACAAATGGCGAAGGACCTGCAACACCATCTGGATGAAGCTGAGTAGCTGGCACTGAAAGGAGGCAAGAAGCAACTCCAGAAACTAGAGGCAAGGGTATGGTAAAGACTGGGGTAGACTAAGGTTGAGGTCTTGAGTTGGACTTTGGCTGCTGGAATCTCTTGGGAAGGTTACAACAGGGATCTCCAGCAGGTTTGATGAGTTAAACTGAGTAGTCAAATGCTGCACTGCAAGTATGAAACTTGAGAATGACCTCATAAATTCTGAATGAGTGAGTAACAATGAAGGCAGATGAACACTAGTGCAGCCATACACCCAGGGAAAAATAATTTCAAACATACTTCCATGTGGTTGAACTTGGAACTGGCAGGTACAGCTCAGCAAGGAGAGATCTCAATGACAGGTCTCAGAAACTGCTCAATGTGCAGCAAAAGCAGAAAGCCAAAAAAAAAAAAAAAGAGTTGGGCTTTATCAGGAAGGGCACTGAGACCAAAGACAGACAGCATCACTTGCCACTATATTATATGTACCATGCGTAGTTCTGGTCTCTGCATCTCAAGAAGGACCCGCCTGTCAGAGAATTCCCCTTCTCTAGAGGAATGGCAGCTGAGGGGGGTGAAGCCTTATGATGAGAGACAAACAAGGCTAGGGCTTTTCAGTTTGGAGAGGAGATGGCTGAGGAGGATGTGATCAAAGTTGACAGAATCATCTTGTTTTTGGGATGTATTTGGGATGGTTAGTCATCAAAATGCATGACGTTAGAAGGACATATGATGCAGATGAGGAGATATTCACCCAGAGGTCAGTTTAAAATAGATAAGAGAAAGTATTTTACAGACTAGGCAGTGAAATTCTGAAACCTGCTGCCATGGGAAGCTGTAGAGATGGCTGGTGGAATGTTCAAAAAGGGATTAGAAATCAGCAGGTTTATAAAACAGATACTCAAGGGAACAGGCAAAGATATGTCACCTGAAACCCCTAAGCTAATGACTGTGGAAGTTGGACAACTGTGAGGGGAGAATACAGTGTCTAGGCTTCCATGCTGTCTGTCCCTAAACAGCATCTGCTATTGCCACTTTCAGAGACAGAGCACTGGGCTAGATGGAGCACTTGCCTGACCCAGTTATTGCACTCTTAAACTACTCCTGTTAAAAGATACAGCACAACTGACTGGGAGTTAGCGGCTTTTGGTTGTGAAAGGAAACATCCACAAAAAAACAAAACAACTGGTGTCCAGAGTTACATACACTACAGAACAGGAACACTGCTATGGGAGCCCTCATCAGACAGATTGTTACAGACTATTCATGAGGGCAAGCTGGACTTGAAAATTACAAATGAAACAGATGTTTCCCATTTACCTGAACAATGCTGACAGAACCTTCCCTTCCTTGTTTCAGTTTCCTCTTCCCTGACAGATTTAAGCCTGATTTTGGTTAAAGCTGCCCCAGGTATACACAGCTAAGTTCCTTGTATACATTAATAACTCCATAATAACTATGAAGTCACACACTATGTCACTACAAATGTAGTATGGTGAGCAGGTTTTATGTAGTCTAACTCCAACAAGCAGCTGCAGGAAGCTGCTCTGCATGGCCACCTTATCTGCAGGCCTTAGTCTGCAGAACCCTTGATCCTACAGCAGGATCAGCAGACATTCTTGGCAGTTTGCTGTCTTTACCACGATAACTGTGTTTCAGATTCATGAGTTAGAAAATGAGCTTGATATTGAGTGGAAACGAGGAATAGAGTCACTGAAAGGTGCTTGCAAGTATGAACAAAGGCTGAAGGAGCTCACTTACCAGGTATTTCAAATCCTCTGCCCTCTTCTGTATCTTTCTTGTATTCCAAGTGGATCACCTTGGTCCATCTTCCCAGGCTGACTTAATTTTCACTTCCCACAGTCTGAGGAGGATAAGAAAAATATTCTCTGGCTCCAGGACCTGGTGGACAAGCTGCAGTTAAAAGTGAAAGCATACAAGAAACAGGCTGAGGAAGCTGAGTGCAGGACTTCAAATCCCTGTGGGCCCTGGGTAGAGATTTCCAAAAAGGCTGAGCTTGAATACTTGGTTTGATAAGGCAGCGGTGGCCACTGCCTTTGAATATTCCTTACCTTTCAAAGAGATTTGGCTTACAACAGAGCAGACACAGCTGTAATTAACCTGGAGTTGTTACACTTTTGGGGTCACGCCAGCCAGTTTTCCCAGTACTCATGTTGTTGATAGTACTAGATGGAAATGTACTGAGTTCCAGCAATGCAGGGATGGAGCTGTGAGGCTAACTGTAGTAGGTGACATTAGTATGGAGGAGGTGCAGGGTGTTAAGTGGAACAGGGCAGTAGCAGTTTGTGTGCATGTCACTGATGGCACCATGACTTTCAGGAAGAACAGGCAAACACAAATCTTTCATGATGCCACAGGACCCAGCACAAACAGGAAGAGCCTGAAGAACGAGCTGATATTTCTGAATGTCAGGTTAACAAACTGCAAGCCAAAAGTTGTGATGTTGCAAGACTGGTGAGTTCAAGGGCTGCAGAGAAGGACCCTTCCTATGCACCAAATGCCACAAACACCTGGCAGCCACAGCTGTATTCTTCCCACTTTTGCACTGCAGTGCCATCATAAAGGAAGGCCAGAGTTCGCACTTATTCAAAACCAGTGGTTTTTGAAAATCCTGTTGGTGCCTACCAAGATACGTACCAGAAACGACCTACTGTCAGAATCCAGGTCTTTCAGGAGAACTGGGAGATAATATTTCTTTGCCAGTAATATGCCATAATATGTGTAATAGCCACAGACCTGAAACAACCCCACAAGTAATTCAATCACCCCAGTAACCTGTACATTATTTTCCTGTTTGTACGTTTAGAAGTCAGAAGAATGAGGTCCCTGACCAGAACTGCAGCAGGCTCCCTGACACTATAGACTTCTATGCATACAACAGATACTCATTACCTGCTTCAAATCACTAGATGTGCATGTAACTAATCTTCGGCCTCTTCATTATTAGTCAATCTTAACTAGAAGCTGTGAGAAATAAACCTGCATGACACACTGGTGACTGTAAGGACTATCAATTTGTAATGAGACCGACAGAGTGTTTGTGAATGGATATAGCAAGTAGGGCACCAGTTACCAAAGAAGGGGTTATGTCCTATGCAGGGAAAAGGATTCCCAGGGTAATGGGCACAGACACCTCATTTGTCCTCCGCAGTTTCAAATTTCATGCCTTACAGAAGCTAACAGTTAAACAGGGAAAAAAAAATATATATATATATATCTCCGCAAGGCTGGAACGATACCTGTGATTAGGAACTGCTCCATTCTTCTGTCTGCCTTAGCAATCCCTGACACAGTCCTGTGGGAAAGTGGAGAGAACTTGCTCCATACAGTGGATGTGTGTGGGGATCTGCTGCATACGCAGTGTCCTGTGGGGTAGAGACCTGCTTGTGGAAGACAGGGAAAAAGAGCGGCTCTGCTCCATGCAGTGTGTATATGCGAAGGGGGGGGAATGTGCTCTGGGCAGTGTGCGTGGGGCGGACAAGATGTGCCGTGAGCACCCGAGGGAGGAGGGAGGGGGGATCCGCCCCGCGGAGCGCCGTGGGGGAAGGAAGGAGCGTAGCTGGC
>VXAL01001197.1:132667-146637 GCA_013399475.1 Chauna torquata | reverse complement strand
AGTCCAAGCAGAGTCTTGATGTTCAGGGTTTGGAAACGTCAGCCAGCAGCCTCCTCCCAGGGCAGTGCTGTAGCAGGGCTATGGCTGAGCCCTCGGCCTGGCCCAGGAGCCCTCCGAGGCAGCCCGGTCTGTTGCCATGGTCTCAGTTTTCATTTCCCAGCTTTGGGCATCTGTAAAGCGGTGGTGTTGTGCTCACAGCTCCAAGTACAGCTCTGATACTCTGTGTTTCAGTACCCTCTGTGGTAAGCAGGGTCTACCACACATGAAAACAGAAGGGGCCATTCTGGGCCTGCATTGCCCAGCGCAGGCCTTTATCAAGCTGCTTGTCATTTTCTAAATATCAAACCTAAGCAAAAAAAAGGGATCATTCCATAGATTCATAGAGTCGTTTCTGAAAAGCAAAGATGTTTTGGAGCCAATTAATTGGCTGGAGCTTCAGATTTTTCATTTTAAAATGTCTCTATGTTCGCTGTCAATAGCAACCAAATTTTGTGGGGTGGTCACATTCAGCCAGGTGGTCCTATTTGAGTGTCAGTGACTCTGATCATTGTTTTGTTTCATTTTTGTTTTCGGACACAGGTGCCATTACCACACATCAGTTACTCATACCTGTCAGGGTTCCTGCCTCCCCTTATTTACATTCGGTACTTAGTGGCCCGCTGTTCTCTTGTCCTTTATGTGCCTTCCTTCCATCTCATTCCTTTCTCATTTTGGGAATTCATCTGCGGCAATGTTCGTTGTGTTCAGTTTGGGCTTCTGTCGCCTTTCCATGTTTTGTACCCTGTCATCACTGTTGGCTGTAACCCATTTGGCTCCTGACTGGTCATGATCCCGCTTGTATTCAGGGTCCTTTGTGCCAGTCATAGCTCTCTGGTGTTTTGTCTGCTAATGCCCCATTGGATGATGATCTGTGATCACTGCCTGTCAAGCTAATCAAAGTCATCTTGTTGTTTTTGCTCCGTGGCTACCTGCCACCATTGGCTCTAGCTTGTACGTTCTTCAGCATGCCGTTTTCTATTGTTAGAGATGTATATGGACAGCCTCGTCACAAACACAGCAGTCTGTGACTTGAACTGTCATTGTGTCCAACCCCTTCTAAACTGGCAGGTCCTGCCCACACTCTCACACAACATGATACGGTTTTCATTGCACAGCTGTGTACATTAGGACCATGTCTGCCCCAGCCAACAAACAGTGCTGTGATAAGCACAATGCTGGCAGACAAATCTATAGATTAGCAGGGTTTATCCTTTTGTCAAGTACAAACCTGTTCTCGTAATCTTAGTTGTATATAAAGAAAGAAAAACGCAAAGAGGAGAAAGAGCATTTGCATTGAAGTTTTGTTCTGCAGAAGTGTTTTTAGTGCTATTTTTGCTTTAACATGATGAGAGCTACAAGCACATTTATGAAGCTGAAGGAAAAGCCTTCATCTGAAAATTTCTTTGCACTCCCAGAACCTTCTAGGTGTGCATTGTAGTTGTTATGAGACCTTAGAGCCCCCTGAGTCCTTTGCTTGTTGCAGTATACCAGGAGGGGAGAGGTAGTGGAATGACCAGACACGTGTATTACCCTTGAGCGAGCACTGGCTTATTCTTGGCATGCCGGTCAGCAGTAAGAAGGATCATTTGGTGTGATCCACTGTTTCTCTGCAGCTGTGAGTATTTTAGTAAATCAGCCTGTTAGGTGTTTAGGTCATACATTAGCATCAGCAGTCAAAAGAACTTCACTGGCTTCCTTTCATGACCTCTGATCATGTCACCTGGCTCTCTCAAGACAGTTCTGGGAGAGAGGCAGAGGGGACAGGGAGAAGGTTAAAGACTTAGTCCAAATATATACTATTCATCACCTCTGTATAGAGACAGAGCGCACTGTCCAAGCTGATGGTTGGCACAGTGCTCAGGCCAAAGGCTTGAACTGCTCTTAGGCTGAGAGAAGAAAACAGGCCACACCTTTAAATTAGCTATAAATGTGAAAATAAAAGCAAACATTCATGTTATCTGTTCTTCAAAAATTGCTCTCTGTTCAACTAAGTATCTTCACACAGGGAGGAACTGACAAGGCAGGACAGTGGCACTGAGCCTCCGTACACTGGCAAGAATTTGAACGCACGTCTGTGCCTAGCAATTCCAGTGAGCAACTCTAGGATATGCCCAGCTCGGATTTTTTTGTATTTCTGTATCTCTGTACTTAGCTCTTGCTTCTAAATTTGTAAGAAATGCAGATGTATACTAGCATTCTGAACAGAAGCATACAGTTTCTGGAAAACAGGACAGGGAGTAAAGGGGACAAAAACAAACAACCAGCCAGAAAGCTGGAAGACAATTGAAATAGGACAGCTGCAAGGGTTTCAAAATAAATTTTATTTATTTCTTTAAGAGCAAGAAACATACTATTGTTCATTTAGTTGAACCACAGTTAGTGTGAGATATACTGAGGAAATAAAAAAGGACAGACTCTTTATTTTAGAACAGTAACAAATAAGCTTAGTAAGAGAGCTGGAGCTTTGTCATACCTCAAGGTGTACTAACTCCTACTAGTTTGCCTATCTGTGAAGTCAGAAGGAGGATTAAAATGCTGATTTAGAAACACACCATGCACACACAAAGCTTATCCCTTCTAGGCATGGTGCCTGCTCCTCCTTTGAGGTCCTGGGGGAAGGAATGGAAGTGGGATTCATTCCAGTGGCCAACAAGATTCTCTTTCAAGCCTGCAGGGTCTTTTGTGAGAAAAAGGGTAAATTGTGCTGAGAGTTACAGCCCGTTTGCTTATTTCTGTGACCAACATCAGACCTTGTGCAGCTCTAAAAATATTTTGCAGAAAACTGGGATTTCTCAGGCATGAAACGGTGCTCCCATTGCTCATTACATGTATTAGCAGACAAAGCACAAGAAGACTGAGGGTTTGACCTTTTCACCTGATAAGTTTGGTCTCATCGACCTCATATGTTTGTTCTAATTCTGTGAAACAATAAAGCCTATTATATATTCTGCCTGGGATAGAACAACTCCCTGCATCAGTGCAGACTGAGGCTTGACTGGTTAGGATGCAGCTCTGCAGAAAAGACTTTGGGATCCTCATGGAAAACAAGGTGGACATGGATCAGCAGTGCACCCCTGCAGCGATAATGCTAACCGGTCATTGGATTGCATTGCATTAGTGAGTAGCTAGTAAGTAGCCAGCAGGTGGAGGGATGAAATTATTCACTTTATTTCACACTGATGAGGCTGCATCTGCNATGTTGACATACTGGAGAGAATTCAGCAAAAGCCCCTAGTATGATCAGTCAGCTGGAACAGATGTCCTATGAGAAGACGCAAAGGGAATTAAGTTTGTTTGGCCTGAAGAAGAGGCAGCGATCTAACTGAAAACTAACACTGCTGAAAAGGGGAGTGCAAATTAGATACATCCAAGCATTTCCTGCAAGTGCACAGTGAAAGGCCAAGAGGCAATGGTCTCATGTTGCAAACCAGGGAAGTTGTTTTTTGACAAAAGGAACACATTATTTACCGTGAGAGTGGTACTGCTCTGGAACATGCTGCCCAGAGAGGTTATGGAATCTCCATCCTTGGGGATTTCCAGGATTCACATGGGCAAGGCCCTCAGCAACTTTATCTAGCTTTGAAATTAGCCCTCCTTGGAGTAGGAGATTGGACTGAAGATTTCCAATGTCCCTTGCAACCTACATTTTCCACTGATTCAGTGAACTCACTAACCCAGCAGTGGCTTTCTGCTGATTAAAGACTGATCAATTCAGTGAAAAGGCTGGGGAACACAGAACTGATACCAGCCACAGGAGGGTCAGGATGATGCAACTAGCAGGAAGTGTGGTGGCTGAGGAAGAATAGCATGGTCTCTCTTTCAGGCACCATCCAAGTGAGCGATCAAATCAGTTCCTTCAGCCTGTAAGTCCCCAAAGTGATGACTCCAGGTACAAAGTGCAACCTCTTTTTCGCATGATACAGCAGAAATTTGTAATCTCCATCCTTGAAAATATTCAAAAGCCAGGACATGGTCCTGGGCAAGTGGACCTAGGTGGCTCTGCTTGTGGACTAGATGACCTCCAGAGGTCCCTTCTATCCTGAACCATTCTGTGATTCAGTGATTCTGATTTTACCTCTTGATTTTAACATCTGGTCCAACTCCAGCCACCAAGCTTCAGTCACACCCACAGGCACGTTTCCTTTCATGTATTAGCACCCCTGACCCTTACTTATCACCTAAAACCTTAGAGAACTTTTAAAATCTAGAATTAAAATTTCAAATTAGAATTCTAATTTAACTGCAAATTTGAATTTATCGTGTGCATGTTTCCTGGGTATGGTCCAGATATTTAAAGTAGATTACATTATTAGCATATGTCACCATTTATTTTAAACCTTCTTGACCATCTTAGTCTGGATCCCCAGAAACTGTTACTCTTCTGGGACAATGGAGACCATGAAAACCCTGTAACCTTTTCTTTCCACAGTGTTTGACAACGTGACACAAAGCAGAAACTTCCCCACTAGCCAGAGAAGCTCACCTGATTTTCAGAAATTCTTCTTTCTGCACTCATTCCAGCCACAGGACACTTTCTGAGAAAATCTTCTGTGTATTTCCTTTCTTTCACCTATTTCCTAAGTCCCCAAACCTTGTTGGATATGTGAAATGAAGGTTGTTGTTTTAAGAGTCATAGAATCACAGAATGGTTTGGGTTGGAAAGGAACTTAAAGACCATTTAGTTCCAAGCCCCCTGCCACGGACAGGGACACCTCCCATTAGATCAGGTTGCCCAAAGCCCCATCCAATCTGGCCTTGAACACTTGCAGGGATGGGGCATCCACAGCTTCTCTGGGAAGCCTGTTCCAGTGCCTCACCACCCTCATAGTAAAGAATTTCTTCCTAATATCTAATCTAAACAGTTTAAAACTCTTACTCCTTGTCTTGTTACTACACTCCCTGATAAAGAGTCTTTCCCTATCTTTCTTTGTAGGCCCCCTTTAAATAATGGAAGGCCAATATAAGGTCTCCCTAGAGCCTTCTCTTCTGAGAAGGCTGAACAACTGAACAACCCCAACTCTCTCAGCCTCTCTTCATAGGAGAGGTGCTCCAGCCCTCTGATCATCCTCGTGGCCCTCCTCTGGACTCACACCAACAAGTCCATGACCTTCATATGTTGGGGGCCCCAGAGCTGAACACAGTACTCTAGGTGGGGTCTCACAAGAGCAGAGTAGAGGGGGAGAATCACCTCCCTCGACATGCTGGCCATGCTTCTTTTGATGCAGCCCAGGATACAGTTGACATTCTGAGCTGCAAGTGCATGTTGACGGCTCATGTTGAGTTTTTCATTCACCACCACCCCCAAGTCCTTCTCTGCACGACTGCCCTCTATCCGCTCATTGTCCAGCCTGTGTTCATATTTGGGATTGCCCTGACTCAAGTGCAGGGCCTTGCACTTGGCCTTATTCTTTGATAGCAGTATGGATCACTGCCTCACATGGTCCCTATGGCCAACTTCACAATCTTTTGGGCAGCTCCAGGTCTAGGTGTAGCTTGTTGGGTGCAAGGAACAATGACCCTAACTTTTTCCCACTCACCCATGGCAACTTGCAAGATGTAGAGCAGTCTGGAAACATAAAAGAAAGGGCTGGAGAGAGTCATCTGTGAGGGCTAAGAGTGAGCTGGGAGGTGGAATTGTTACTAGGTGGATCCTCAGTGGAAAATGGAATGAGGAAAAGGTTGGTCACAGTAAGCAGTGCCGTACTGGGTCTTTATTAGAAGTTTGCATGAGGAGGGCAAGCAGTGGACTAGCAGTGCCAATTTGCAAACAGACAGTTTACTGCCAACCTGCTGTTTGTAAGTGTGTGTCAGCAACGGCAGATTTAAAGATTAAAGCTGCCAAGGGAAAACTAATGCTGAGTTTCCAAGAGTTTATGGGATTGAATCCTCATCTTTAGTACTACTCAGGATGAACATAGTTTTGCCTAATTCTTAGAGACTTTCCTGTATGAGTCATTGTTCATGAGAGAATAGCAGCTTTATACACAGATGGTTGCAGAACAGAGACACCATTGAGAGGAAAACACTAAGACATCTATGTCCTGCAGATACAGGCACACACATATACACAGATCAACTACTTTATCCACAGAAAGCAGTCAGTCCTGCTCAGTGTGTTCAGACAGAATCTCTGCTCTTTCATGACATAAGAAATCCCTGATGGAATTCAAGTAATGAGCAATTCATGATGAAGAGGAAAGTTTAGTGTCAGTGAAATATCAATGTCCAAACTAGCACAGCCAGGGGAGTTTGGCTGGAGGACTGCCTAGCTGGATTACTCTTTTTAGCTGGCTAGAAGCCTAGTTCTCTGTGGGATCAAAAGAAAAGATCAGATGCTCTGGGACCCAGCAAGCTGTTGTAGATGATCTGGAAAGACCAGATCACTCCACTAAGACTGATACTAAACCAGAGAGAAGGATATTTGAAGGAAGGTTTATGTGCTTTCGTCAGAGGCCTCATGGGATGCTTTCCTACTTTTCCAATGCCTCTTCATGTGATCTTGGACAAGTTCCTTAAGAAGCTTAAAGTTGGTGATTCATGTATGTTCATGTCCACATCTCCACATGCAGGTAACTTGCAGTTCAGCAGTTCGAGTTTGGACATCAGTGCAGCTGCAACAGTATAAAGGTTAGTGTAGGTGGGTTTGTGCTTATGATAGTGGGCCAACTGCCTCAGATGAAACAGGCAAGGGACAGGTTCCAAAATATACTGCCTGAACTGGAAAACCTGGCTACAGGATCCTATGATACTGGAAGTTTTCATGGGCTCAAAAAATAGCTGCCCAAAATAATGGAAATGAACTATTATAAATACAAGACACCATTTCTCACTGGGAAGATCTGAACTATCATTTGCAGGAAACCAAGAGGACTTTCTGCAGAAATAGGTCTCTGTACCTGTCCTTTTTCCTAGATTTCTGCTATTAGACATTGCTGGAAATAGGATAATAAGCCAGACAGACATGTGGTCTAACCCAGAACTATTTGTTTTATGTTCTTAGGTAACACCTAGGAATTGAAACCCAAATGGCCACAGCTTGCCTGTCACTGATACTGAAACAACATGATTTATAGATTATGCCTTTCCTTCTTTCAAGGGCTTTTCTCTTTTGCATGAAATAGTTAAACTTTCAATAAAGAAATGCTTAAAATTGTGTGATAAGTGCTTAAAATTCTGGTTATAGAGTTTATCTGGAAGAAGAGAGGACAAGGTTATAATATCTACTCTAATGAATATAAGAGCTTGAGAGTCATTGAGGTGATCTAGAGTCAGGTCAGTCCTCTTTGTGAATATCCTTGCTGCTATGAAATGCCCTGGTCTTCTATCCAAAGCATATTTAGCTTCCACCGAGAGGAACAGCAGCAAGATGGACTGATAGAAGCTGTCTGCTGGAAGTCTATAGCCAGCTGATTAAAGCACATTTTTGTGACTTAGACTTTCCATTGTCCCAGGTAGAGAGAGCTAAACACTGAACTGCTGGAGAGAAGGCAGGGCATCAGCATTTCAAGCAAGGGGTTTTGTGACAACAGGCTGTTGTTGACACCCAACTCCAAGTTGAAGAGTCAGAGTGACAAGTCACATTTATATGACCATGTATGTGCCTGTCATGTAACAGGGTGGGACCTGCCCTGTCTCTGCACAGGGAATACGTTGACTGTAAGGAGGATGATATTACCGGAACAGTTTGTTATTCTCAGCTTGTTTCCAAGAGAAGAGGTGAATGGAAGCAGTCAGCCCTCCAGGTGAATTATCCTGGCAGGCAAATCCAGTTTAGTCTCAGGTGAATCACCACAAGCTGTTTGTTCATGTCATATCACTGTCCCTTTATAGACAGAAACTATGTTTGTTTATGTCTGACTCTAAAGTAGTAGGTACAGCTCTGGGCACTGTTACGACACAGATGACTAAATGTGGAACATCAGTAAGTTCTACAGTGGCCACAGTCAGGCAATGCACTGAACATCTGATCTGATTTTCAGAATTGACCATGTACAAGGGGAATTCCAAGGTCAGCAAAGCCACCTGAAACAGAGCTAGAGGCAGAAATCAAAGGTAAAGCCATTCTGTATCATCAAATGCATTTTTTGTATTGTGTTTGGAACACATTTGGTCATATAAACATGAGTCATAACTCTGAGTCGTCTCCCTGGAATGTTTTAATTCCTGGACGCCTAAATTTCCAAGTGTGATACTCCAGAGTATCTGGCTTAGGAAGTCCCTAAACTGCAGTTTGGTGGATGATGGGAGAGTATTCAAGGGAAACACTGCTATATGTTGTTCTGCTCTTTCACTCTACCCCATGCATTCTCTTTGAGTTGCTGTCAGAAAGACTGTAGACTAGATTAAATTTTATTCTGCGGTCATGTGTCTGTTCTTATGTCTTAGCTGTTCAAAGCATTGAAAATGGTCCCTTCCCATCAAAAACTATAGCGTTTAAGTATTTTAACAACTGGTAGTATCTTTTATGTACAGGCTCAAAATATTTCCTCTCCAACAACAGAACTAATTTCTGCTAGGCAGTTAGACTGCGAAGGTCATTTAAAGATCCAGTGCTACATGTGGTTTCTTTTTAGTCTCTTTCTTTGCTTATTCTTGGCCTCAGGAGATGTGGTGTTGCTGTGTCTTGCAAACAGGTATGGCCAATCACTTATTCAAGTGAACCTACAGTCTATCCTGACTAAAAAACTCTCCCATGGACCTATCTAGCTCTTTCTTATTTTGAGTTCTGTAGGATCTTTTTCAGTGAAGACAGCAGGAGTAATTAAGCTTTTTTTCCATGGGCTAGAGAGATTGTCAGATGTTGCATTAAAGAAACAAAATATTGACCGTGCTGTTTCTACTGCTATCAGATGTGAACTTTCTTTCCATTATTCTCATGATGTTCTTAGGTCCCTCTTCAAGGAATCTGCCCATCTGTACAGGGCTTGTTTTAGTGGTGTCGTTTTAAACTCCAGGTATAGTCAAGCCAGTAAGGATTAATTTATCTCTGACTGGATAACTATAATTGAGGCTCTCTGCAGCATTATATGAAGTTGTATTTTCCCCATTCACAAGCAGCATTTTAGTGACACTGCGGTTTGTTAAAAAGTGAGATATCTAAGACTAAGGTCTTCACCCTAGACTTTTTGGTAGCAGATGGAGAAAAAGGTCCTGTCAAGGTCAGATGCATCTCATCCTAATGCAGAATGTGTTCAGGTGACACTAATTCTAGAATGGGTTTTTCACTGCTAATTGGAATACTCTCCCAGATCAGATGACAGATTATGACAGTTGTGATGGCTCAGGAAATAAGTTTGTAGAGATCTTACAGCCAGAGGAACTGTTTTGATCATTCAGTCAGACTTGCTGAGTACTAGCCAGGGAACGCCTGCATCCCACTGAGATACTTTAGCTGAGCTGGAAGAGATGATAGAAAACAAGACTGAAACTAAAAGCTGATCAATTCATTCCAGTGCTGTGTACCCTTGCTGTTGCAAACCTGCATGTTTCTGAGATGGCTTCTTTATCTTCCATCCAGTGACTCTGGCTCTGATACCTTATGCTATGTGAAAATTCTTTCTAAGCCTAGAAATTCTTTTTCTCATAGTGAACAAGTAACCTCCACAAGAATATCCTCCACAATACAGACAACACATGATGCAGAAGCAAACACAGGTCTAAGCCTTTGGTAAGAAGTGCTCTCTGTGTAAGAAGTAAAGCCATTCTGCAGGTCCAGAAGGACCAGGCATAGCTAAAGAGAAACTGACCAGGTAATTATCTGCACAATGAAATGAGGATTACTTGTGGGACCTGTTCAAGTGACATGTACTTCCAGTGACTGTCATGAACGGAGCCCTTCTGTTTACAGGTTGGACATTTGTACACAGTCAAAGTGAAGTTGTAGTAACAGATTTAGAAAGAAAATGTAAAATAAGTATGAAGTTGGTGTTTACATGTGGGCTTGTCTGCTAGTAGATGTAAAGTCCTGAAAAGCTGAAGTTTGTAACTGTTTCAGGAAATGGACAACTGCAGGACTAAAAACCTACTGAAACCTTTCTCAGTGAGAAAGTTTACCTACAGAACATAAGCCGCTAAAAATATCAGAAAGGGAGATAAAGAGAAAGCAGAACAAGCCGGAAGCATAAAAATAGCAGGGGAAAAAAATATCAGAAACTAACAAAAGAAAAAATATTTAAGTATTCTGGCAACATTAAACATAAGAAAGAAAAGAAAAATTTAGAATAAGATTCATTGTTGTAAGTGAAAGCTCTAAACTATTTGGATCTATGTTCCAACATGGGGAAAGATCGATTTGTATTTTCTGGGGAAAAAAAAAGTGTTTTTTTTTTTTGTTCAAATCTAGTTCTTACCATCTAGCAATGGCATTGTTAGAGAATAATGCTGATAGATGTACATGGATGTATGCCATGATACCAAGTCAATTGCTTTTTGCCAGACAAGGCACAGCTGGTATGATAATAACACACAATGGATCATAGTTCAATAGTTATGAGATAAAATGCTTTTCAAAAAAGCAGTCCCAAAGTAGTTGAAAGAGTCATGAGGAAAGAAACTGAAGAGCTCTGTTCAGATTCCTGCTAAATGAAGAAACCTTCTAAATGAAGGACAGCTATATTAAAAGTCACCATCTGAAACGTTCAGGAGAAAGGCTACTGTCTGGCTACCTGCTTACTCACTTTAAAGGAAAAGGTACCACAAGTTCTTAAAACTCAAGGAAAAGAGAGAAGGAAAAATACTGTAATAAAGCGTCACATGAATTAAAGCCTGTGCAGTCCCAGGCCAGGAGACATGTGCATGATGGTACATTATGGGCAGAGAAGGTAGTAGTCTTTTATGAACTTGTTCCTCACTCCTATGTATTGATTGCAAAGCAAGAACCTACTGAAAGAAAAAAATGTAGGGCTCCTCCTCCATGGAAAAAGGCAGAAGAGAAAGGAATCTGAATCATAGAAATAGGGCAGACCATACAGCATTTAGTGGTCAGATAAGGTCAGTAAAAAGGACAGAGCCCACAGCAAAATGTCAGAAATTCTGCAAAACCCGAAGTGATTCAGAGAAGCACACCTGTGCCCTTTCCACCGGAACAGAAGCTGATGCATGTGCCTTAAAGTGCACGAGCCACATCAGCATCTGCTCCCTGAAGTGAGTTACACAAGTTGAGTGGAGTGAGTCTCGCATGGACAGACAAGTGTGACACTGCTGTGCGTGCACACAGAGCTGCAGACATGTGGAATGCCACATGTTGCATGCACTGTAGTGAGTCACATGCACATATGGATGTGGAGGGAGTTATAAATATGCAAGGAGCATCTCTCACATAGGCTGCAGTCACTTGAGCACATACATGCCCAAATGTGCAGCATACATGCAGTGCAGACACTCAACACAGCAGAATGGGACACAATTGACTCATGCATGTAGATGCTGCACATGGGAAATCATAAGCCACAGCACAAGCCGCATACTGGAATGTGGAGATAGTTCTGTAATGCACTCAGGGGGAATGAGACACACTGTCACAGATCTCATGCTCTCTGGAGCATGCATGAATACACAGTGGCTTGTATAGGTGCACGCTATGACTCAAACCTGCCTGAGTGGAGGATCTCACCAAACCGCAGAGAAATGCAGTGTGAATGTACAGCTGTTGAGATATGCATGCACTAGGCTGAGTCAAATCATATATCTCGAGTTTTGCCCATTGCATGCATTGTGAGTTTTTGCCACATTCACAGTGGACTGTGTCATGCACACACTGAAATGAATGATGCATACACACATAGACAAATGCAGTTGTGTGTGTGTGTTCTGGAGTCAGTCACACACCCTGTCCTGCAGCAAGCCTCTCCTGTGGACCACGACGGTTCTCAAACACACATACACTCAATGCTCATGCACTTGCATGCAGCTAAGGTTCTCACAAATGTACTGGAAGTAGGCACGTGTGTACCTGCTCACCCACGAACACACAGTGCCTGGGAGGCAATCAACAGAGTGAACATCAAAGGAGACATGGACGTGTGAGCTGGACACGTCTGGACCAGTCAGCGGGGAGAGGGTCCCGAGGCTTCCTGGTGTCTTGTCTCACAGACATCTGAATACAGCAGGTTGGTGTCTTCCTGCCTCCTCTCCATTGACCTCAAAAGGATGCTGTGTAGCAGGTTTAGATATGGTTGTGGGATGCCTGTAAGGCAGATCCAACTCCTTTTGCCTCATCCCTTCCACACATGCATGCTTGCATGAGTCTTGCGCATGCAGAAGTGAGCCTCTCCCTCTCATCCACATGCCACATGCACCACTGACGTGATCCTGCACGTGCAGATCGCGGGTTGCACAAACACGGATGAGGGCTTCATATATGGAGCTGTACGCAAACACACTGGCACACACTGCAGCAAAGTCTGGTACACACATGCCTGAGTGGGTCTCACCCATGCAGTTACATACCTTGGTGCAGTAAGTCACGCGGGTCTCTGATACTTAGAAGCATTCTGGAGCAAGTATCTCATGTGCAGGTGTACACAGACGCGCACACAGCCAGCTTACACACAAACACAGTCACACACCTGTGGTTGGGTCTCACACGGTTGTCTTGCAAACATGCACGCAGGTCAGTCTTGTGTGTAAATGAGTCTTGCACATTCGGGGTGAGCCCCATACACCTCAGCCTCGGAGTTACATGCTGACATACATCCTGGTCAGTCACACTCACAAGAGTCTCTTACACACACTGGTGTGAGAGCAAATGTGTACACTTTCATGCAAGGCTGAGTTTCTCACATGCAGCTGTGGGAGTCTCATACACAAACACACGTGTCCCATAAACACAACACACAACACATAGTACAGTCACTCTGGTATCTGTACCTTGTGTCTCAGATATACCCATGCACACAGGGAGATCTCACGTATGATGCGGCTGTCTCACACATGCCCATCATCTCCTACACACACACACACACACACACACACAGTGCGGTCAGGCAGCACACCCTGCAGTAGGTTGCACAATACCTGTAGGCATGGCCTTCATACACACGCATCCACACCAGTGTTCATACATGTACAGGCAGGTGTGTATTACGTTTGTGGGAGTCATATGTTCTGCAATGAGTCAGGTGTGCATATCTGCACAGGTTTGTGCACACCTGCGTGCACAAAGACAGTGTGTCTGGCACACACAGGAGGCACAGATATGCTGCAGAGTGAGCCAGGCATGCGCGCCCAGAGTAGGTTGTGCACACTGAATGGGGTGATCATAAGCAAAATACACACACGTGGTGGTGTCTCATACACACACATCCAGGAGCGTCACACAGATGAGGGTGTCACCCATATGGCGTTACCTCATGAACACATAGAAGTGTCTCACATGTGGGATTAACAAACAATAGGAGTCAGAAGCACACATGGAGCAAGCTGTGCACTTAGCTGAGTTGCACAGACACACACTTGGGCATGTGTGTCACACACTTGTACATTTCATACATCCTTGGGTGTGTCACACGCTGTCTCTCAGGCAAAATGGATGTCACACACTTGGGTGTGTTTCATGAACACACAGTGTCCCTCACACACACACGTCTCACACGCATGGCATATCTCCCAGGCACAAGCACAGGTGTCATGCATGCAGGTGTCACACACGTCTCTCAGACAAAGTGTCTGTCATACTGGGACACGGTGTCTCTAATGCATGCGGCATCTTGCACACACACGCATCATCTCAGGTGTCTTTCGCAAACAGGGTCACCCACACGGTCTCTCTTACAGATGTGCATGCACACGCTCAGTGTCACAGAGATAGTGCCACCGACACACGGTGTCTCACCGACACACACCCACGGTGCCTTGCAGACGCGCGTGTCAGGCATAGTGGGTGCGCACCCGTGTGCCCTCTCCCTCCCCTTCCCCTCCCCCGCCCCCTTCAT
>VXAL01001197.1:64263-132173 GCA_013399475.1 Chauna torquata | reverse complement strand
CGGGCCGTCGCTGCCCGCGCTCTGCTGGCCGGGCGCTGCTCGGGGCTGAGCCGCTGGCCGGCAGCGCGGGTGCTCTGGACGTCAGGTCTGTTCGCTGGGGCGTGCCAGCAGCGCTCGGGGGCCGAGCGCACGGCAGCACACCGGCACTGCGGCCGGGGACCCGCCTCGGCATCGATCGGTCTTGTGCCCAGGGTAGGAAAAGTGCCCCGGCCACCCAGGGGCTGGAGTGTGCTTGGTGCTGGTGAGAACCCCGGCAGCCAGAACCTTTGGTACCCACAGCTGTAGCCACGGAGTGGCAGAGTTCAGGCTATACGTTGAGCTGCAGGCTCCTCTGGATGCTTCAGTTTGTTCACAGTTGCTAAACAGCGGCAGAAGTCAGTGGCAGAGGTGTTGCAGCTCCTGTCAGTCATGCATGTGGGCCAAATGCTGGGCACATTCTCCCTCTCCCTCTCCCTCTCCCTCTTATTTCCTTTCACTAAACATCTCTTGGGTTTATGTTGTGGAAGAAGTAATTCAGGTATGTCCCTTCTGCTGCAACAGCTCCCCAGCTGGCTGGAGATACCTGGCTGTCAGTGTGTGTGACATTGCCCCAGACAGCCTCAGAAACTCTCACAGTTCGAGTCGGTTACCCAGACTCAGAGGTCATGATCTTTCCGTCAGGATGCTGAGAGACTCTTTTAGCTTCAGTTATCTTCAGGGCCCTGACAGCTAGGGCAACAGTTGTATTCTCACAGAATTGCTTGCTTCTGAGCTTAGTACTTTCTTTCCTATGCAAACAAGACACAAATTCAGTGTGAAATACATGTCCACAAAGAGTGCCTTCACAATCTTGCATTTCTGAAAGTGAAATTTGAAACAACTTGTACCAAAGCAAGAATCAGCCCATCAGCCCTTCCCTTGCTGACCATACCCTGGTGTCACTTGGAACTTAACCTAGGATATGGGTGTTGAAATGGTCTCCTCAAGCAGGGTTCCTGCAGTGACTGCGCTGATGTGGTTAGCAGTGCAATGCTTCTCAGGTCAGCCTCTGTTTGTCTTTTAGGTTTCTAAGGGGAATCAAACAGCCTGCTTTGCGTACATGCAAGGCAGACACTGTTTGCCCCAGGCTTTTCATTCACACCCTCTGGGAAATCCAGAGTGGGATCCTTTTGTTTGTCAGTTTTGCCACCTACAAGATCATTTACTGAGATATGTGAATGTTTGTGGCCTTACACGTTGCTAAATATTTGCACATCTAACCAGGAATTTAGAACTGTTTGAGGCAAAGTATGTCATGAGATGAGACAAACTGCTCAGCAAAGGCAGTGGGAAGTCACTTCTACATACACAATGAGTTTGGTTTTATATCATCTTCCTCTTGCAAACTCCTCTCTTCCTACTTAAGTCTGAGTGTTACACTGTGCTCAGAATGGTGCTTGGAGCCCCCCAGATGCGCCCGTCTGACCCTTGGCTCATGTTCCACTGAAAACTTTGCTGCTGACCAATTGTCCACACAGCCCAGACTCCTGTCTCTTGAGCAAACCTTCGGAAAGAAGGTAAGAAAGATGACAAGTGCTGAGTGGTGTTCACTCTGACATATTTTCTTTTCCTCCAGAGGTGGTGTCTAATAAGGACTATGGGCCATTGTTAATAAATATGTCAAATAAGAGCTAATTAACCAAATTTATGGGACCACAGGTAGTTAGCACACATTGCAGTGAAGTAGATGAACAAGAAAGATCTGTTAGTGTGTCTCTCTCACGGCTCTGTGCGGGTAGCCTTTCCCTTGCGTACAGGTATGTGGTTACCTTGCTCTGATCTACCTGATCTAACTGAAAAACACCATGACAGAAATACCCTCCTTTTCCATTCTCTGATCCAAGCCCCCATTCAACCACCTAAATGATGGAGCTGGCACCAGGGAGGTGAGGAAAACACATAGCCATATGGAGCTATGAACACAATCCTCCTTTCAGTACCAACCTGCACTCATGTTGGCTTTGAGTGCCCCAGCCCTGCAGCTTTTGGTAGGTTTAGCACTATGCTGTGAGCCAAATTTTTAAATACACGCTGCTGTTGAAAGAGGAAGATACAATCCCCCCCTTGGCTCTGCCCTCACTTCCCCATTCCCAGTTGTTCACTCTAGCAGGTACCTGTGCTCCTCTCTCTGTAGACCCATAACTCATTACCCTGAAGGACAACTGGCTGCATATTTTGCCACAGCAGTGGCTGAACATGGCTCATGGCGTTGTCCAAGGTGTACCAGGGCTGGCAGGGTTTGCCCTGCATGGCACACCCCTTCTCCTTGCAGCAAAGACTGTCAGGTGGCTGGCTGCTACCCGAAGGAGATGGCCTTTTTTTTGAAGCCTTTGTAACTTAAAGACTGCCGCAGCATATAGACAGGTAGGCTGGATTTTCTCTTTCACAGTACTTCACATTTATCAACAGTGAAATTTCCCCTAAAGTCTGCTCTGAGTTTTGGACCTGAGCTGGAAGAGGAAAGTGAGAAAGGTATGAAGGACAGCAATTGAGAGAGGAGTCTCTTCTAGCCTTGAGTGGTTAGTTTAGCAGCCAGCCTACAGCATGCAGGTCCTTCTGGACAGACGATGAGAAATGACTGTTCCCAATGTTATCTCTGACTTGGGAGGAACTGTGCTGCGACAACAGCACCTGCGTCTCTTCTCAGGCAGCAGAGCTGTGGAGCTGCCAATGTTGATCACCAGGAGTGTCTGCATGCTGCTGCATGGCTCTAGCTGTCTTACCCAGGCTCTGAGGATAGGTCACACTCCTGATTGTATGCTTACTCACACTGAGTGGTAGCACTAGGCTCTTGCAAAGAAAAATAGGTGTCTGTGCCTGGTGGTTAACCAGGATTGGTTTTAATGGCAAATGTGGAGTTGGACAGCTCTGAGAAAACCACGATGGTGGCCTGTGGGAAACAAACTCCAGTGTTAGAGTTTGGCATTTCTGAGGAATTGTTGCCTTTGCCTCATGGGTTGTCTTGCTAGCAAAAATGTATTTTCAATTCATTTATCGCAGGAGATCAAGGAAAGGACTAAAACTGTAGTGAGCATGGGACAAGAGAGGCACAGGGAGGTAAAGAGATTTGGCACCCTTTGGTTCCTGCTCCCATTGCT
Source organism: Chauna torquata (assembly GCA_013399475.1). Classification (NCBI taxonomy): domain Eukaryota; kingdom Metazoa; phylum Chordata; class Aves; order Anseriformes; family Anhimidae; genus Chauna; species Chauna torquata. The sequence goes on along the minus strand of VXAL01001197.1, from coordinate 129,057 downwards.
ACAAGCCTGCAGTGGTGGGTTAGAAAGAAACAGTGATGGCTGGGAGGTCCCTGTCATGGCAACGATGGAAGCAATGAAAGCTGGAGGACGAGTGAAGTGTGAGTGGGGGATGACTTGGAAACAAGATGTCTCTGTGAGCTCTGGAGAGCATACATTTGTCATAGAGCAAAAGGGATCGCATGGAAGGCATGTACTACAAGGAGAGGCTGAGGACACTTGGTTTGTCTTGTTTGGAGAAAAGGAGGCTCAAAGGCGACCTCATTGCTCTCTACATCTTCCTGAGGAGGGGAGATGGAGACGGAGGTTCCAGACTCTTCTCCCTGGGAACTGATGATAGGACGCAAGGGAATGGCACAAAGCTGCACCAGGGTAGGTTCAGACTGGACATTAGGAAAAATTTCTTTACCATGAGGGTGGTCAAACACTGGAACAGGCTTCCTAGAGAGGTGGGTGGTGCCCCATGTGTCTCAGTATTCAAGAGGCATTTGGATAATACCCTCAATAACATGCTTTAACTTTTGACTAGCCCTGAAGTGGCCAGGCAGTTGGACTTGATGATCTTTGTAGGTCTCTTCCAACTGATCTATTCTATTCTATTCTATTGTAAACCAAAAGACTATTCAAAAGCAGAGAGCAAAGGGAGCATGGGAAGGTACTAGCTCCATGATGGGTTTCCAGGTGTACTCCCTGAGGCCTGGGCTGTTGGTAGCAGTCAGGGAGGTCTTGTTGTCAGAATTGCTGAGCTGGAAGGTATGTCTGGAGATCACCTAGTCCTGCTTCTCTGGCCATGTCTGGTGAGGTGTTGAATACACGCAAGGATGGAGACTCCACAGCCTTTCTGGGCCATCTTCTCCAGTGTTTATGTTTAAACGGGATTTTCTGTGTTTTAATTTGTGCCCATTGCATCTTGTTCTTTCACTGGATATCACCGAGCAGAGGCTGTATCTGCTTTTTTTTACTGCCTCCCATCCGTTTTTGATAACATCCCTCTTGAGCCTTCTCATCTTGAGGCTATATAGTCCCAGTTCTTTCAGCCTTTCCTCGTATGACAGGTGCTACAGTCCCTTAAACATCATTGTGGCCTTTTGCTGGACTCTCCCCAGGATGTCCCTGTCTTTCTTGTTCTGGGGAGCCAAGTACTGTTTCTTGCATGGTTGTACTCTTGGAGATAGTAGGTTAATGGAGAAACAGGACCCAGCTATGTTTTCTGAACAAGAGAATCCGTTGACACCAGAGAAATCTGAAAAGGTGCTGCCAAATTCATATAGATTTGCTCTGACTGAGCTTGATCTGTGTGCAAAGAACATCCTTCTGCATACTGAAGGGCTTGGGAAGGAGGGATATTGTAGTCTGTGGTCCATGTCCGATGGAGTAGATATACCATCAGCTCCAACCTTCACCCCACCGTTGATGATTTATAGCTGCGTCAGCAATGAGACTTGACAGTCCAGGGAATGTCACTTACTTCCTCTGGCCATTTTCTCCCTCGTGCACTTTTTTTTTTGGTCTGGCCTTTGGACTATTTGAGCAGAAGCGTGCAGAGACTCTCTGTATCAGACTGCTGCAGTCACAGGTTAAGCAATTTTCCTTCCCAGACTGGTGCAAAGAGGAATCAGTGCAGCTACAGGTGATGAGCAATGCTTCAAACTGGCTTCATCACAGTGAACACAGGTGCAGAGCAGGTGGAATGTGTGTGATACAGTGAGTGACAATTCTGGGATTTCTTAACAGCTGGAGGCAACAAAATATTTCCTACACAGAGGCTCCTCGCCACACCTGCATCAGAGATGGTTGGCATGATGATATGTGTAGATAGATCTCTGCACAGCTCCAGACCTGAGAGCAACCAAGGAAAAGTTTGAAGTGTGTCTCAGCTCGCCACAACCTGTATTGGTGCAAGAGGGAGAAGGTGAGGTTAGAGCATATACTCCAGGAGGTGCTTTGCATGGGGCCCCTCTGGGAAGATACTGGCTGTTGTGTCTGCCTTTTCTAGAGATGTGACTTTCAGAGGGTTGGGGAGATGTGTCATTCAGTCACATTTGCAAGTGGTTTGTTTTAAAATCTATTTTGGGTGTTGCTTGTTGTATTTGTGGTTAACTAGAAATCACTTATATAAGCAGCAGCAGCAGCAACATATGCAAATTTGCTGATAATTGTCAGCAGTTTTTATAGCTTCAGTCATCCCACAGATTAAGTCTCTGTATGAAGCACAGTGTGTGCTTCCAGCATGGATGGAGGTGGCTCTGGAATCTGACTGAGCGAGCTGGACTGGCTAGGACTGAGAGCTGCCACTGATCTTGTCTGCACTTTCACAGCATGATTTACTGGAAGCATGAGACATTTTGGAAGGAAAGAATTGTATGCTTTTCCTTGATGCATGGTGCACGTGCAGGCATCAGACAGTATTACGCATTACTTCCACTACTGTGTAAATATCCGAGGGGGAACTCATCTCACCTAGCCTAACCTGTGACACACAGACATGGAAAAGCGCAAACAGCTGAGCAGGGAGGTTGTGGCACATTCAACTGCAGGAGGCGAGGCATGGCATAGCAGGAACTGCTTCATTTGTTGTACCCAGGTAGTCATGGAGAACAAGGATGAAAGGAGTTAATAGAGATGATAGTGCCTGAAATTTATTTTATAATGGCAGAGAAATTGTAGAGGGTTTCTGTGCCAAGCTGTATCTTGTAAGCTGATATGATCCAGGGAGACAGTGTGCTTAAGGAGAAACTAGAATCTGTGAGCTGATTAGCAAGGAGAATTCTACTTTATGACAAAATTCAACTTTCAAACATTTCTGTGAAATGGAATTTTGATGAAATCTCTATTTTTAAAGAGAAAAGACTACGTTTTTTATTTCTCTTCCTTCAGTTTAATGTTGGAGTGTATTTTGACCCCAAAACACCCCAAAACATTTTGTCAGAAAATATCCTGTCGGTGCTAGGAATGAGCATTGCTGTAGCCCGTGCTGCGGTGTGACGGTTGTGTCGCGTGTTACCCCAGCGAGGGCTGGCATGAGCAGCTGCAGGAGCTGCTCTCTGCTGTAGTGGGAATTATATAATGTGTGTGACACAGCTGGAAGAAAGGAGATGTTGGCAGTTTTTGCAGTGGAGCTTTTCCTTGATGACTGTGCAAATAAGGGTGAGGTTGTATATGGAAAATACCTGGCTGGCTCTGAGTACCTGAGGCCTGGGCTTTTTATATGTGGCATCTATACTTCCTGCATGCAGCGATGGTACGTTACTTTCTTAGCAGGTCCTTCTGCATCCTTCAACTTAGTTACTTGACACTCTCTCATTCCTCCATCTCTCCCCTCAAAAATGAGCGCAACGTAAAGAGTCACAGAGAGCAACAAGGACAGAGGGGAATGCATGATGATATCAGGTACAAATGCGGCAGCTACCACTGCTTTTTTCCTGAGGATACTCCATGGAACAAGTAGTGCTCCAATACACAGTCTTGTGTGATGAGAGAGGAATCCGGTCTTTAATCTAAAGTGATAAGGGTGCAAGTGCTGAACCCTTCTGTGGTTATGAAGTGGCTAGGGAGTGAGTGTGGCATCATGCTCAGAAAAACCACATGGTCTTTAGCTTCTGTTGCTACACGCTTAACAGTTAAGCTCCTTGGCTGACCAACTGCCAGGTCAGAATCGGTACTCCTGTCTCCTGCCAGTTCTGTCCGGGGATGCCTGTGGCACCTGCTTGTGCTTTCTGACTGCCCTGCTGCCACTGAGAGATGGTGCTGGGGAGAGGCAGCAACCACGGCTGAAGAGGGGTTGGCATCTCCCCATGCCTACCTCTCCTCCGGGCACAGAATGATGATTTTGGTTCTGCCAGGGCAGGGATGATTTCATGCGGGGATGACCAATGAATGAAGGGGGAGATTCGTGAGGCTGTAGATGGAGGCTGCAGTCTGTCTTGTGTCAGGTGGAAGAGAAGAGTTTTCAGACTTCAGTGCTCACAGCTGTTTAGGCTGGTCTACTTTATGTGATTTGACAGCAAACCTTTGTCTGAAATGGGGTCTTAAAGGAATTTGTGAGATACCAGTGAAAATGAGAATCTTGTGAGATCACTTCAAAATTTGAGATGATGACTGAAACTGTAACAGACCAATGTAGAACATCCAACTCCCCTAGAATGCACAGCAACTTAGCCAGCATGTTTCTGTAGTCAGTGATATAGGCAGCTATGACCACACAGGCGTTTTAGTTTCAAAGTGTCATTTCTGACATCTGTGACTTTCTGTAGCTGTAACTTTTCAGCCTTGACGCTTCTGAAAAATGTGAACAAAACTAAATAATCTATTTTCTCATGTTAAAAGAGTGAAGAAATAATGTTTAGCTATCAGAAGATCACTTTTTGATCAAGTTTTTTTGAGGGATTTTAAAGCCCTGTGAGAATGTGCAGGTCCTAATCCCTAGCTCATAAGAATGTCATCTATCATGTGTCTGGTGAAAATTGTCTTCAACTGTCAAAGTTATAGGTAGAATTTAAAAACTGAATAGAAATACTCCAAAACCTGTGAAAGGAAGCGTCTTACTGATAGGTGTGGGACTTTTTTGTGAGCTCTTTTGCTCCCTGCACAAGCTGGGGTGTTGCAGAAGCTGGACTCATGGGTGCTGTGCCAATAGCATGTGAGAACAATCAAATCTCTTGCCTTGCAGAAATCGCACAGAAAAAAAGTTTGAAAAATGTTTTTCTTTATCCTTAGCTAGAAGATGAAAACAGGTCATGGGAGGCTTATTCTGGAAGGACCTCTTTCTGCCCATGGATTACAAAGGGAATCTAAAACTTATCTCACTACAGATATCTGCCTTGTAGATGTTGACGATGCAATGAGTTGCCATTCACCTGCATTTTAGGAGTGGATATACAGTGAAGATGAAAAACATAGATCATTTAAAGACTCATTTAAAGACTGCTTAGTTCACTGAAGAATCCCCTGTGCATTCTAAGCTCTGAATGGGGCACACGTCCTCTGGAAAACTAAGCGATTTCTGTAGTGATAGTCTCGTTTTCTGGTGTGAATGCAAAATGTGTGTTCAATGTCTTGAGTGCTGCACTGCAAAATACATCCACTGAATATATTACATGGTATATATTTAAAAACTAAATAGTTTTAAAGGAATAATGAGAAGATTATGGATACTCAATATTTTCTAAAAAGAACTTTATTTTAATGTCCAAAGTGGTAAATTCAGCCCTGAAACCAAGACTAGAAGATTCTCGCGGATTTGGATTTTCTCTGCTCATTTCACTTTTGCCTGTGTGATGACCAGGTAGAATTAACTGGTCCTTTTAATAACTAGATTAAATCCTTGGTTTTTTAATCTATGGTTGCTTATGCTCCATGGAGCACATTATTGTTATTAATGTACCTTGGTTCTGTGTTACCAGAGTCTTAAATGTCTGAGTATACTCAGGACTTGGTTTCATTATTTCACTGACTACTGCCACTAAATGCAATCACAAAGACAGGGCATTCTTCTGTTTTGGAGAAGTCCCTTAACAATAGTAACAAGTATGTGGTTCTGCAGCATTGCAGATAGTGTCTGTCTTTGGAAATATTTGGAGCTCTTGCAGGTGTTTTCACTGTGGCAACATTATAACTCAGGGCAGCAAGGGCGGTATTTCTCTTGTTCCACGTGTTCACCCTCTTTGCACCATCGGTGGAGCACAGAAAGCCAGCCCGATGAGCGTGGCAGGCAAGCAGCACAGCTAATTTGTGTCTTAGAATATTTGACATACGGCACCGATATTTTTGTCCTCGATTTCTGGCACTTCCATGGAGCACTTGTTCTGTGCAGCTTTTTCCGAATCCAGCACTTACGGGATGTGTCTCACTGCGCACACATGGCAGATTTGCTGGAAGCCTCCCAAAAGCTAGGGTCTTGTTGCAGTGGCTGCTCCTGACTGTGCACATTTCCAGTAACGATGCAAGGCTCTGTGTCGGGACAGAATTTGCAGACAGGGAAGGAGGACCTGTTGGGGAAATCTGGAAAAAGCATGATAGATTTGATGGTCCCCATACTGTGCTCTGCACACTGTCATTAGTCTATATCAGTTTAAAGTGTCTTTGGCCATATTTAATTACAAATTGCACTCCATTTTATTGGTATGATCCACTTAGAGTGCAGAACAGTGTAAAATCAAGGCCAACAGTTTCTTCAGTTGTTTTTTCAAGACGGGGTGCTTCAACAAGTGTTTGTATTGAAAAATATGATTTGTTGTAGCTGGAATTTTTATGTCATGCCACTGTGTAAAACATCACTTATTAAGAGGATCTCTTGTAAAGGACTGGTATGTGGCAGGAAACCTGGGCCATTGGCTGTGCAGATTTGCACTGTGTCTGCAGTGAAGGCAGGCCAGCTGAGCCCATGCAGCATGTGGCTGCAGGCAGAGCAGGGGCGTTAGGCACGGGAGAGCATCCGGCCAGTGAGAGCCCCATGCATGCCTGCCATACCAGCAAAAGTGCACTTCTAGCTGGTAAAACTTGTTTTGGTTGAGGGGCAGGGCAGGCTGTACACAATGGGCTACAGACTTGACAATGGGCGCTGTCTGCGAGAGGACTTTGTGCACACAGCGGTAACTGTCTGGGGGAAGCACTCCTTGCTCCTGATAGTGACCCAGTTTTTAACATTATGCTATCAAAATAGCTTTTATATTAGTCTAGTATATTTGTGGTTAGCCTTTTTGCTGGCAAATTCTTAAAGGGGGATGCCATGGGTTACTCAGGAACTACCACTCTGCATTTTGTAGAACACAGCAGGGGAGCAGGCCAGCACCTTTCAACATCAAGTCTTTTTCAATGCTTGTGAGCAGTCCCTCCGGTTCTCAGTTGCTGTTATGGGCCACTTTGGAATGAATTTAGGCTGACAGACAGGTGTCTTTCGGAGACCTTTGGTCACTGATCTTAGGCAGGTGCAGACCCAAAGGTCAAAAATCTTTCCTGGGCGTTGTAGGAGAGCTGTCTGGCACTGCACCCTATCTTTGTAGTTGGTGAGTAGACTTTGTGCAGATTGTTCTTGAGCCACAGATATTCCCACTGTGATGCCAGCAGCAAAAGCACCGTGGTCTTCCAGTGTTGGTCTGAGCACCAAGTTTGTTTACTGCACAGATCTCCTAGGGCTTTCCCAGCTCTATGGCAGCTTGAAATAACCCTCTGCACCTTTGCTACTGCAGTTCTCAGGTTGTATGGTGGAAACAAAATAACTTCAACATTAGCTGTTTTGTCTTGTGTCGCTATGTGTATGTGTATTGATCAGCTGTGCCTCTCTCTTCTGCCCTGTCATATCTTTTTCCATAGGGGAAAAGAAAACTCAGAGAAAAGTAATTAAAACTTAAAAGTTTGTGAAGACCTGTGATGGATCAGGTCAAGGTCTGGACGAAAGATGTGTGAATGAGCTTTCCATCACTGTCCCACAGAGTGCTCGCTCTCAAGCAGGGAAAACACACAGCTGATGTGTAAGCTGTGGGGGTACTTCCTGGCTCAGCTGCAGCTTCACTTGCTGCTCTGACATCAAATCCTGAGCTGGACAGCATTGCTAGTGGAGTGCTGCCAGAAGATGGGTGGTGCTACAAGGCACATTACATAGAAAAAAAGTAGAAGCTGTCTCTGGGCTGCGCGTGTCACCTGTAATTGTCAAGTTATCCCATTAGCACTGCATCTTAGACTTTGAAATGTCCTCTCACACTCAGCAAATCCAGGAATGGATAAAAAGGAGAAAAGCTTGAGAGTGAGGAGGGAGCAGAGACACATCTCAACATAATTGAGAGTCCCAAGCTGCTCATACTGTCTTCCCATATTTACCCCTATCGTTTATTTGAAACTCTTGTAAATATTCCTTACATTTCAGAGATGTATCCATTAGCTCAGAGTTAAATCTGATCTCTTACTAAGCCTACACTGTGCTTTCTGGCATTTCAGCATCACTCATTGCCTCTGCTAGCCTTCTCATGCAGATTCAATCAGAGATATGGTCCAGCAGTGCTGAAACTGTTAAGGAAAAAGCAGTAATTGAATGGAGACCAAGAAAGAGGTTAAAATGAGGCTTCAACCCTCACCTGAGAGCTCCCTGAGCTGCCAAAGGACCAGCTTTTGTGGAAAAGAAAAGGGAGGAGCAAGGATCTTTGGGCAAGGATCTTTTGAGGTGGACACTGTTTGGACATGAAAGATATGTGTAGGATTCCAGTTTTTACTCTTGTGTTTAATACTTTGCATTTCTCACTAGTGTAATTTTATTTGCTATGATGTTACTTGTTTGTTGTAGACTTATCAAAGTTCTTCAAGCTTTTGACTGGATTTGCCTCATGTATCACTTGCAAATATTTCCAGCACACTTCTCACTCTCCTCATCTTGAATTGCTTGAGAAATGAGCTGCATCACCAGGCCTTTGTGGTTGCATTGCTAGGCTTTTGAGTTGATGAAGACTAACTCTTTTTGTTTCTGCTCCTTGCTCTCTAGCTCATTAATTTTTGATTTTGTACAGTAGTTTTCTTGCTCCTTGACTGCTTCTTTTCTTCTGAAAGTTTTCACAGAAGGAAGGAGTTTATTTTCTCAAGCACACTTGTGATAGTTAGTCTAACACGAGATACCAGCTCTCCCAAGACTACCTAACACAGATGATTATGCCATCAGGGCTATAACATTGCTATCGAGCATATTCTTTCATTTCGCTTTTTTTCCTCTGGTAATCTACAGGCACTTTCAGAATGTTCTTTTAAATTGGCTGGTTGGATCTGCTTTGTCTTCCTGATCCTTTCTAATTCACTTATTTAGCACTTCATTCAGGTTTCCAAAACAAAACTCTGCAGTTGCTGTGTGCCCACGTGCTCCTCCTTGAGCCACATACCACAAAGCCACAAAGCCAAAGCTACGGTGACAAGCTGGTGTGTAACAAAAGTAGTTGCAAAGTGAACTTCCTTCAGTTGCTGCAGAGGTGAGGCATGGCTGTAGAAGGGGCAGCATCAGGAGCTGACAAGTTTTTGGTAGTGGGGGAGAAAGAATAATTAGCATGGAAGAGTTTGGGGAGAAAAAAAGGAGATTTGGAGTGACAGAGATTGCAGGGGGTGGCAAAGAATGAAGGATTAAAGCAGTTTTAATTTGATACTGATATGACAAAATGCCATGCAGATGTTGCACGAAAGAGGAATTATATTTCCAAGGGGTGGGCAAATGCTTAACTCAGAACGCAATAGCAGGAAACTGGATTGATGAATGTAGTGTATTCTACAGTCCCAGAGAAATCTGTGTAGTGTCTGCAGAATTCTGTTTAAAAATCTTGGTGAGGGCTGTGTGCATAGCACATGGCTGAGTAGTTCCAGCACTGCCCTTGTAATGAGCTGCCCGAGCAGCAGATTTGGTTCTCCTGTGCCAGCTGCTGTATAATAAGACTAATTCATTACCCGAGGCCAAGTAATCGCTCTCAATAGCAAGACTTAGAGGAGAGCCTATGACTTATCTCATTGTGCTGTGAACTGCTGATTATCACAGTGATAACTATCACCAAATGAAGACTGGAGTTGAACCTCAGTGTGTTATGGGATGAAGAATGGAACTTCAGGTATTTCCAAAATGATCAATGGGTCCCTTTTGCAAAATCATTTTGAAATGGAACTGAGTTAGTTTCAGCTCCCACCTCAGCTGCATTGCCCCAGGGAGGGTTTGCTGGACTCCCTCACTCCCTCCTCTGCTCCTGAGCAGCATGATTTACCAAGTCTGAAAATGGATCATAGGTGAGGGAAAAAGCCCTCACTCAGTGTTGGCCAGAGACATGATTATGGCCTCTACCTCAGCTCAGAGATGGGGGTATGGCAAACTGGATTCTTCTGGTGTGTGACTTGCTGGCTGTGCTAGAAGTGGTGGAGAGGAGAGCTGGTGCAAATCACTGATTCCCAACATACTGTGATTGCTGTGGCCGGTGCTCTGTGCCATCCAGTATGTACAAAGCAGGATGCTGCACTTCTTGTCACTGGAGGAGGTAGGAGTGAACATGGCGTCTTCCAACATCTCTCTCATTTATGACCTCCTTCTCTGGTATCTTGTCAGCTTTGAGGTGGGACCTGCCACATCTCAGATGTGAGAATCTCTGCTGGAGCATGACAGGAGTTCTTCTGACCATGTTGGAGCTCTACAGGCAGGGAATCCACAGCTAAAGACCACCCTCTGACTGCAAGCAGCCTGTGAAAGGGGAAAGAAGCTGAGAGCTCAGCTGCTACCCTCACTGTAAATCAGAGAAATGCATGTGAAGTGTGTGCTAACTGAAGGCTACAACTCTTGCAGTACTTTTTACTCCAGTAGGTTGGAGAACTTGATTACAGAGCTCCACCCAGTGATGCCCGCAAAGTTCTTTATGTCACAGCCTCACAGGCTTGCACCTGTGTGCTGCTCCTTCTATGTGTCCAAGTGAATACCACTCCAGTATGATCTGAGGAGCATGGGGACTGCCACATCCCGTGTGACCATAACCCAGTATTCCCCAGGCTTCCTTCTACAGGCCAAGAGCTGCTCCACACATATCTTCTGGGCTGAGAGGCTGTTAGTTTGCAGCCATGTGTCGGTCATTTCAGATACGCAGATCACCTTGTTAAATCATTTGCGTGGGTGTCACATGGGAAGCTGCCCACATCTTGGCAGTTCTGGCCTGCAGGCTGTTGGTTTGCCAGCAGACCAGTTATGTGGAGAGCCAGGCTGGCTCAGGCAGCAGGTGGATGCTGCAGCAGCCTCAATTGCACAGTTATTCTTGGAAAGGGTTCTTCTGCTTCCCCGTTTTCCTTTTCTCAGTTGACCTCAGTGAACTTTGCATGAGGCTCAGAATCTCTGAAGCCAATGGGTCTTCAGAGTTAACTATGAATAGGTGTGTTCTTGCTGTCTTTCAATGTTTTGGCAGGAGTGGAGGAGGTGCTGGTGCTGACATGAATGGGTGATCAGGGAAGGCCAGCTGAGTGCCATGCACTGGGTCTTGTGCAAAGCAGCAGCTCCTGGACCCTGCGCTTACATCTGAAAGGTGGTGATTTTTAGAACACAGAGAATGAAGCTGGCTGCACTAAATGGAGTGGCTTTTTGGTGGACAAGATATGGATCTCTGGAAAAAGCTCTTTTGTGACTCTAGGGTCAGAAATATAAAAGCAGGAATTGCTGTCATCCCTGTGTTACAACTGATTAGTGTAATGTGTGTGTGTGTGTGTGTGTGTGTCCCTGATTTATGCAATGCTGTTAGAGCTACATGGCTGAGCCTCCTGCTCCCTTTCATCTCCTGCCTTCTCGGGGCATGGCTGTTCCTGAGCTCTGATACCATCGTTGGCTTCAGCGTATGTGCCCTGGCAGCCAGTGAAGAGGAGTTCAGGAACTCCAGTCTGTTTCCAGCCCCATTGTCAGCCCCTGGAGCAAATGAATCTCAACACTTTTTCCGTGGTACAGAAGTTGCTTTGCTTGCAGTGCTGGAGGATCCAATGTTTGGTTGTGATTAGAGAGCTTGAAAGCATCTTTTTCCCTTCCCATGGAAGGGAAGTGCTTTGGGGAGTTTGATTTGAATTGCTGTGCTCAGGCTCTTCCCTTGCTGTGCTGGGATGGAAGGTTTCCTCCTCACCAAACCTCAAGTAATGTTGTGCTGTTTTTTTTTTCTGCTCTTGGAGACTTCATGGACCTTCATCCTCCAGTGCAGGGAAAGCTTCAGGAGAGTGCTGTAGCACCCTCAGCATTCCCCAAAAGCAGTTGTGTCATTTCTGCTCTGGGTGCTCTGATGCCAGCTTGCCCACCTTCTTGCCTTCTTGCCACTGGGAGTACTAACTCACAGCCTCTGCCAGCAGTGGTTTCAAGGCTGTCTTTGGGCCTTCTTTGCTGCCTAGGTGAGCCAACCAGAGAGCAAGGTCGGGTAGGAGGTGCAGGTGATATCGGCAGACAGCCTTATCTTCCACCATTTATGGGCCAGTGAATAGCAAAGGATGCGTATCTGAGGTCACAGCACCTCACGGAAGGGCAGATTTTTGCGTAGGAATTTTAATCTGCTGAATTTGCCCCATGCCCACATACCAACACAGAGCTGTATGTGCTGTGTCTGCTTTGCTGCCTGCCCTGTGCTGGCAGGGTTTTTGTTTGCTGCTTTCAGGTGTTTGAGAGTAAACAAATTGCAAGTCCTGTGTCAGTGCAAATGTTCCAGCCGCAGCACTACCTCTGTCCCCTGGTCCTTTTAGACTCCTGATAATCCAGACTATTGTCTCTCTTGCATGTTATCTGAATAAGAGAGTGATCACCCATTGTCTTAAGTGGCCTATTGACCATGGGGCTGGTCACAGCCTATGCCAGTCTTTAGAGATACTGGTAGAAAAGTTTAACTGAGGAGAGATTTGCAGTCTAAACAGTTTCTTCAGTTTCATTGTGCAGAGACAAATGTATAATTTTATTTCTGTGATAGCATATCATTGTTCTAAGTTGTAACACTGTGCCTAGATAGCATGGGGGACCCAAGCCAAGAGTTTTTGAATGACTGACAATTTGTGGTACCTTGCTATTGTGTGCTCATGTAGGGTCCTTCTGTTGTGTCCCCAGCATTCAAGACCTTTCAGCTACTCTGAGACACACACCATGTATAGCAGAACCAAAGTCAATCTGTCATTAATCTTTTTTTTTGAAAATAAAGGTCATGCTGGCTAATAACCTTTGCCTTGCTCTGTGTGTTGGAGGACTTATGGGTTCTTGTATTGCTTATGCAACAGTGCAGCTCCCAGCACCTCTTGGTGGTGTCCGACTGGTGTCCGACACCTGTACCTCTGTGGAGAAATGCAGCATGAGCATTGTCAGGACTGTTTGGCTTCCATGTGACAGACAGCTGTCATGAGCAGTTCTACCTGCTATGTAGGGCGGATAACAAATGCTTTTAGGTCATGGTTTGTAATTGTCACCTCTCCTTTGTTCAGATGGCATGCAGCCTGAAGGGCAGCTTGTTGTGGCTTGAAAAGCAGTACATCTAAAATCCTTATAAATACTTCCTTTTATTTTAACAAATAAGGCTACAGCTTAGACTCTGATAGAGCCTGCACACCCAAGCTGTGTTATTCTGCTCTGTGAGGAGCAGCAGTTATCTCTCTTTGTCATGTAACTTAGAACTGCCTCAATTGTCTTATCAGAATATCAGAATATTTCCAAGGAGTTGATCATTACAACACAGGACACAATTTTTCCTTTGTTGTAAGCTTTTTCCGTTATTTATGATGTTGTCCTCCTTGACAATTTCTACATTTTTTTTCTAAAGGTGAGAAATTAATTTCTAAGTTTGTAAGCCTCCCTTTTTCTTTGGTGTTGGCTCATTTTTTTCCTCTATCTGGTTGGCATCAGCTCCAGCAGTACGAAGGCAACTTCTTCAGTTGAAGGAGTTAAATATATCACCCCAGAAAAGAGCAAGCCATATCTGAAAGCTGTTCCTGTAAAACTAATTTTGATCTCAGACCTGTTTCCTGTGTAAAGACTTTTCTCTTTCAGTGGAGACCATGAAGTGTCACATTCATTATTTTTGCTCAGAGCATGCTGAGAAAATGGCTTTCAGCTCCAGAGATTTCCTCTTTGAGGAGCATGGCCTGAGGGATGAGAACCACAAGTTAGAGCAAAGTTGCAGTTCTCTGTATTTTTAAGCTATATTATTCTGAAGAACAATATTAAGTGTGTTGCTATGGTGTAGTAGGCTGTGATTAATTAGACACAGATTCAATATCTTTAAGTGTGCAAAACTACTAGAGTCAGGCCAAAACCAGGATAACCTCCCAGATTTCCCTCAAATAATGCAGGCTTTGTTTTTCTTCACATGGTGAGATCCTGCAGCTGTGCAGGATTCACCAGGGAAATTCCTTCTGTAATCAGACCAACTATTCTCTCTTAATCCAGTCAATTACAGAAGGTTGGGATGGGCCACAGAAAGCTTCTGTGGCAGGAGCATCACTGCACCAGTGAAGGGACAGACACACAAGAGGCCTGTGGGAAGGTGATGTGTATACAAATGTATACAGACACACAGATCCTGCTGATCCTGGGTTGTCCATAAGCTTTCAGTGTTTTGGTTCAGCAACAGGCCCTGCAAAACAGATCCTATGTGAGGGATGTTTAAGTTCAGACAGTATTCAGTTGACTCCAGGTGCCTTAGCTTGGGTGGCTTAGCAGGGGTGGAGAGCTGGCTTGGTCTGGCCTTCTCTTCAGTCCTCTTTGGCCTCCTTAATTCCAGCCTGCGTTCGGCAGCAGGCCCATGCAGCCCCTGCTAAACCTCTCTTTATGAGCCTGTCCAGGTCTCTCAGCAGAAGGTGGCTCGCTGTTTTCCCAAGGTGGCTTTTTTGCTGGGTGAGCCCACAGGACCACTGAGTACCGGAGCCCATTCAAAGTAAATGTTGAGAGTGGGGATGGGAGCAGAGCAGGACCCTGCTGTGAGACAGCTCAAGGACCCTGGTACTTTATTTACCGTGTGGTTGCAGCAGCCTGGTCTCCAGAGTCGCTGAGTACCTCCCTTGTCTCTCTGGGACGGGAGTGGTTGGGGGTCAATCAGTCTGAGCACACAAATTGCAAGGTGTTACCAGAGCCGGATGTCCACCTGATTACTAGCATATAGGTGCGGTGCTCGAGCAGGTTAAGCTCGATCGTCTAAGGGAGGCATGCAGCCTTTTTGTGCAGACGATGGCTTCTCCAAACGGGACTGAGTGTTGGTTTATGCTTAGCAGGAAGCTGCCCAAAATTCATCAGGGGTAAAGGCCAAGTCCTGGGGTTGGTGTGAGCTAGAGCTCCTCCTGGCAGCTGCGGTGCCCGATATGGGGCTGTTCAAGAGGGCTGCATGCATTTGATGTCCATTGCTGAGGGAGCCTCACAGTTTGTTAAAAGCTGCGGGGAGAGGAGACTTAACAACCACCTCTTGCAGTGTGCGAGCAGCTTGCGTGCAGGAAGTGGGAGATGTGGCTTCTTCTCTTATTCTGAGTGGATTCAAGCTTGCAATTCTCAGTTCCTTGAGGAGTATGTTAGCTGCCAGGCTGTGCCGCGAACATCCTCCCGCCTGCCAGGGAAGGTTGGCTGCGTGCAGTCAGCAGGCAGGAGCCCAGGGGCTGCAAGGAGAGACAGCACGGGGAATCCGGAGGGATGGCGGGTCTCTCATAAGCTTTGAGGATTGTTTCTGCTGTGATGGTCCAGTGTAAGTAGACAGGCAAGGAGTCCTGAAGGAGAAACTTCTCAGTTGAGAAACTTCTCAGTAACATGCAGACAGTGAAGAACAACTTTATCTTACTTTACTTGAGAGAGACAAAACAGAGTTACTCAGATTCCTTTATAGCCAACTAAGAAAGAGGTACTACTGATGTTGTACTCTCCTGATGCTTTTTCAAACATCCTGGCTGGAAGGAACTAGGTCCTCCATTTCTCCCCAGTGATTAGAGGGCACAGCTGTAGGCACCTGCATTCACTCAGATGAACTCTGCAGTGCTGAACCCATGCAGGAAGTTTCACCAGCTCAGAGTACTGATGTCCCTGTGCTCAGAACAGGCTCTGTGACTCTCTCCATGAGGAGCTACACTGAAATGTCATTTTCATGTCTTGCCAAACTGTTCTTATTGCTAACTCAGAGTGCAGGAGCCTGGAGGAGTTGTTGTCAACCTGTAGTTTGAATTCAGCATCTGTTCTACATTGTTATGCTTCTTTCCTAGGCATGAGGCTAAGGCTGGTGTTTGGTGTCCAGGAGGAGGTGGGACCTGTCTGTACATTGAAAGCTGTGCTAGGGCTTCTGATTCCTTTCTCCGTAGACAAGGCTGTTGCAGCAGAACATGCAAATGCAAATTTGTTTTTTACAAGGCAGAAAGTGTCTCTCAGGTATGAATTGTAACATTTTTTGTAGAACCTAAATGCTTTCTTTCCCTGCCTGTGTCTCCCTGAGCCCAACGCAAGTATTCAGGTAGCTGGGTGCAGCTGCAGAGATGTCACAGAGGGGTTGGCCTGTGGACTTCACAGCATAGAATAGTTCAGTTGTGAAGGGACCTACAAAGATCATCAAGTCCAACTGCCTGGCCATGTCATGGTTAATCAAAAGTTAAAGCATATTATTGAGGACATTATCCAAATGCCTCTTGAACACTGAGACACATGGGGCATCACCCACCTCTCTAGGAAGCCTGTTCCAGTGTTTGACCCCCCTCATGGTAAAGAAATTTTTCCTAATATCCAGTCTGAATCTCCCCTGGTGCAGCTTTGTGCCATTCCCTTGCGTCCTATCATCAGTTCCCAGGGAGAAGAGACCGGCACCTCCGTCTCCCCTCCTGTGGGAATTGTAGAGAGCAATGAGGTCACCTACTAGCCTCCTTTTCTCCAAACTAGACAAACCAGGTCTCCTCAGCATCTCCTTTTAGGACATGCCTTCCAGTCCTTTTACTAGCTTTGTTGCCCTCCTCTCGACCCTCTCAAGTATCTTAACATCCTTTTTATATTATGGAGCCCAGAGCTGCACACAATACTCAAGGTGAATCCACAACAATGCACCTTCATGCAGGGCTTCAGGAGGGAAGTGGTGCAGATGGTGAGGTACACTGATAAGGGCAAGCTGCTGACAAAAGTCACCTCTTAGGAGTTTGCTTTTTTGGATGTTTCCAGGAGGGCATTTCCATTGCTCCTGGATTAGCTGTGTGAAGAGCTGTGCTGCAATACTCCTCTGTTTTTTTCTGCTCTGCACAGGGTAGGAGCTTGCTACCAGGAAACTTCTGACCCTCTATTTCACATCGACTCTAGTTTTGCTGAAATACATGAATACAGGCCTTTAGAATCCCATCTAAAGCAGTGAGATATAATTGCTACACTCATTAGAACTTTCTTGCTTTGTCTAGATTCAGTTTTTTGCAATCCCTGGCTTCAAACTACCTCAATTGCAAATACAACTGTGGTTCATATGCAGAAGTTATTAGCAGTTCATGTGGAAAGGATTCATAGTCTAGGAATTATTTGTGTACCTCTGTGAGGTAATGTTGTCCAGGTGATTATACATGAGAGCAGAGGTAGTGCCATATGCTGAGAGAAGAGTAAGGTGATGTGAGAGTAAGGCTGGAGGATGGGCGCCTTTGCTGGGGTGCTGGGCTGGAAAAGGAAGGAGGCAGCTCTGTATTTCAGCCTCTTACAGAAACCCTCAGATGTTGCAAGCATGTGTGTGCTGTGCTGCCTAAGGGCTTTGGCAGAGACACTCTGCCACACATACTTTGTACAAATCTGAGGTCACTGATCTGCAAAATCCTTTGAATAATACAGCACAGGCTTGGATCTGGGATCATATCAACCTCAATCAGAGTTTTTACCAGGTCTCTTTAAAAACAAGGATCTTATATCCCTGTCACTCAAGTGTACTGATTTTTACTGGGATTTTTAAAAGCCTTTATTTAAGTGGGCCAGAAGCTTGTCTGCTTTATGATTTGGAGTGGGTTGAAGAGTCCTCTTGCATTTGGCTTGTGGATGCAGAATTAGCTGAATACAAGTGAAACATGACCGATCTCGGAAGTGACTGATAGATAAAACTGAACCTAGGCCTTTCACATCCCTTTGTAAGTGGCCCGGTTTGGGTCTCTGCAGGGAGATATTACAGGCTTGCCTGGTAGTAGTTAAATGACTTGTATTTTTTCTTAAATATCAGGATTAAGGAGAGGTAAACCCCATGTCCCGGTGGTCTCCAGTGCCTTATTCCCAGTTGCTGTCAGTCTAAATGGTTGCTCTTACAGCTGGGTCCATTACACTCCTAATAAATTATCCCCCAGAGGATGGAAATGAGGTACTGCTAAGCAGTTTCTCAATAATCACATAACTCAAGCATCACAGGCCTGTGGAACAAAATGATTTGTAATAATGTTATTAAAGACTGCATCATACATGCTGTCAAAAAATATTACATAGTCCCCACCCCAGTTCTTTAACTTTCAGCTCCAAGTGTTGACCTTTTCTAAGTAGCAGTTGCTTACATTAGATTTTGTTTTCTTTTCAATACATGATCTCATGCTTTAAATAATATTTCTATTTTCAAAACAAGTGCATGTATTCCAAGCCACCTCAGAGAACGTCAGCTTAGTGTGATCTTTGAAAACAGCTGCCCAGGGAATATATGCATATCTCATACTGTAGTCATAGGCTCACTCCTCTGCTCCATGAAAGGCTTGGTAATACCTACATCATTTCTGAAAAGCAGTTATCTGGACTTTTTTTTTAAGGAAGTCCTGGCTACAATATCCTCTCCAGGCTGAACCATTCTGCCTGCAGTTTAAATCTGTTTTTATCCTACATATGATGAATAGGAAAATAAACCATCCTTTTTCTTTTTTTCAGCATCTTTGTGACATATCTGAGACACTCCGTTCTTGCTTGTTCCTTCTCTGTATTAAATAACTTTTGCTCTTTCCTTTCAGGTCATTTTTTCCAGATCTCTAGTTTTTACTCTCTTCTGGGCTACCCAATTTGTTCATATCTTAAAGAGTAAAGCTCAAAACTTGGCACATCATCCAGGTTACCAGGTCTGTGTCTTTCAGACTGCTGTCTTGTTTTCCATCCCAGTAAGATGTTTGTCTTTCCAGTAGAGTGTACCACTGCTGACACCTCTACAGTCCTACTTTTACCTTCGGTCTAGTGTTCAGGCACGTGATCAGATTGGTTTAACAGATCTGTGACAAAATGATGTAGGCTTTTAATTATATCCTTGTTCTCTTCTCATAGTCCTTTAAAAATTGTTAAATAATTTATTCAATTTTTGTTCTAGGAATTGGAATTAGTCTGGCTGTTCCGTGACTCTGTCTCCTTCTTTTCCAATTTCTACAAGTGAGACACTGTTTTGCCTTTTTTGTGTTGCCAGAACTCTCCCTCCCTCATCTTCCACAAATTCTCAGAGATGATTAGCAAATGCTGTCATATTTATGAGCCAGTTCTTTGAAAGTCTTAGGATGAATTAATCAGTATCGGTATTCTCCAACTTCTTCCTTCCCTATTGCAGGCTGAGATCTTAATTCTTTGTTGCTAGTATTAACTGTGGCAGCTACTTGATCAGAGATGACTTTTTCATTAGTAGATGACTTTTTTGCTGAAGATACTGAACGTGGTCATCTATGGGTAGCTTTCCTTCTCTGCTGCGCCGCAAGTGGTTCCTTTACTTGGTCTTCCTCTTAATACTACTGCGTTTATAGAACATTTCCTGTTACTGTTAATGCTTTTTGCTGATTTTATCTAATATTGCACCCACATTTCTGTAGTTGTAGTAAGAGTAACTATCAGCTTATTTTCCACCTAAAAGCAATCTTGGAGGTTCCTTTCCGTACATGCATATCACCAAGCAGGAAAGGTCCCTGTCCCAATGACTTATGGTACCATATAATAATTACTAAAAATTACTGCTGCAGTAAAAGGCAGTTATATCCTGTGGACGAAAGAGGAAAGATGTATATTGAAGTGCTGCATTCCATAAAGAAGAATAACTTGCTGGATGTAGCATAACCAGGTAGGTAAGTTTGCTTTGCCTGCTTTGAGAGACAGTGTGTCTTGTTGACAAATCTTGAGTAAGCAGCAAGCCATAGTGTCTTGACGTTGTGGAAATGCATCCTCACTGCAGGATAGTCCCGGGAGTAGGAGGCCAGTCTTGTTCCAAATGAGTACATTCAGTTCACAACTCTGCAATGAGCTTTATATACAATGGCAATTAAGTCACACAGGCTGGGTGCCTCAGCCTCCCTTTGTATAGCTGCAATAGCACAAAGCCAAAATTACATTTAAACTTTGATGTTGTGGTAATATGCCTATTGTGGTTATATGCCTATTTCTATGTTTGCCTCTTCTGTAGGCAGGATGCTTGGGCTGCAGCTTACCTGGAACAGCAAAAGACGTGAATTGCATAGAAATAATGATATCTGGGGCTGAGTTCAGCCCTGAATTCTGTACTGCTGTGTCTCATCCCGTGTCAAAGGGTAATAGCATAGTCACATATTTCATCAGTGGTGCTTGTCACTGAATAGCAGTCCAAGCTCACCAATGGAACAGCTGTTCTTTCTGGGCTCTAGAAAGGAGGGGAACCTCTACTGGTGTGTGCAACATTGTACGTTGTAACCAGGTCTGCTGTTACCAGGGGCCCATGGAAGTCTTTCCAGGGGACAAGCATTATCTCCTAGCAAAACTTACTAATTTCCTACACATATCACCAAAGCACTGGTCAACCGTTGGCATACCCTTGCTTTAACACTAGCCTTTTTTTCTAAGAAGTTCCTCCATCCTTTTTGCTGCATAAGCCAATTTGAGGTGAAGCAAAAATGCAAGCTCAGACATCTTCATTGGAGGCTTGAAGTCTGGAAAAGTCCAGAAGAGAATGGAGTGTCTAGAGGGAAATATGGCAGTTTTAAAATGGGGAGTTTATTAATTTCCTCTAAATCAGCATTAGTGGGAGAGGGGAGTGACTGGGCAAAGAGAGTGGGGAGTGGTGGTCAAGTAATGCTCACGATGTTCTTCTGAGGATGCTCTCAGTCACAGGGTGGGGCAAATTACAATTAATCAATGACTGTTTCCAGGGATTTCTCTCCCACTGGCTGTTTTTTGGGCTGCTTTCTTGTACTTGCATTTTTCCAAGCTGAATCTTGGCTTGTTATTTCCTATCCGTGTTTCTGCTTGCTCCACTTTGCTGCGTGTGTCTGTCCAGCCTGCAGCTGATCACCTCCAACTGATGGCTCTTGCTGTCCTGGACCTACTTGGCTGTAGCAGCTTCCCGGTGCTTTCTTTTCTTTGTCATCTCTGGTATCTGCAGGCCTTCCCATTGCCTGCAGTGTGCTGGATTAAATGTTATTCTCATATATGGGCCATCACAGGACTAAATGAGTTAGTGCAACTGTGGCAACCTGGATATTCTTCTCCGAAACGCTTGTACTGTGGAGTTACATTAATAAGAGAGAAACTGTGCAAATGAAGTCTGAGCTCCTTTTGGCATGCAAACAGATGGGTGCAGTAGCTCTGAGGACAAGATACTCTGAGGTTTCTCAAATGCTCAAAAGTATACTGCTAATTAGAAAGTAAACATGAACAGATCCTTTCATGTCAGGGGTGATATGTCACAGGCAAGAGGTATCCATGTTGTCAAAGATCACCTGGTCTATTGACATGGTGGCTCACTTTACAGTCCTGGGTATGTGGCATGTGGGAGAGACCTGGGTGTCCTCTTCCGAATTAGAAAGGCCAAAGGAAGGAGTGGAACCTCTGTGCAGGAGAGCCAGAGGGGGACAGCAGGCACAGAGCGCAGGTTGCGCTGCCGAGGTCGTCGTCGAGCTGCCGAGGTCGCTGCATGCCAGCTCAGTCCCTGCTGGAGCCACAGAGGCTCAGCCCGCGCAGCAGGGGCAGGGGGGTTGCGTGGCTCTCGCCTGTTGGCCAGATCCTGCGCTGGTCTGCACGCAGAGGGACATCTTCAGAGGCAGCTGATGTTGCTGCATTACCTGTATGACACATTTGTACTTTTTTCCATACTTGTATTGGGAAGACGCTTTTAAGTGAATATAACATCCTCTGGTGCCAGCGGGCCTTTCTGCCTGTGCTGATGTGTCCAGACCACCTCACGGGAGGTGGCAAGGCAGCCAAGCAGAGGTGCTTGTGGTCGTGCTCAGCATGTCCTACCATGAGCAACTTCCGGCCTTGTCAAGGCTGGTGCAGAAGGAGGGCTTTGCTCTAGTGACATCTCTGTCCTCCGCTGGGGTAGAAAGTCCCACACTTTCCTCTTTTAGAGAAGAGTACACTGGAAGAACACTGGGAATGCTGCAAGGGCTCATGCAATCAGGGCTGTCCCCGCAGGAAGTCCCCACTGAACCTGGCAGGACACTTGTGTCCCAGCTGCAAGGGGTAGCAGGTATTTTCCACCTCACTATAGAGCCCCAAAGCTCCGGCCCTCCCCTTGCTGCCCATGTCCCCTGGCACATGGCTGCCACAGGCCCCTCACACCAGCCCCGCTCCTGACCAGCTCCAACCCACCCTGGCACAGCTCCGGCCAGGGTCTCCTTCCAGAGCAGTTGCTGCCTGTCCATCTGTCTGGCTGCGGTGGCTGGTGGCACACAGTAGCTGGGTCATGGCGAGCCATGGCTCTGACCGGGGACTCTGGCTGGGGCTGCTACAGCCTGGCTCGGCCTTGGCAAGTTCTGGGAATGGCCTTTCTGTCCTGCTTTTTGTTCGCTTGCTCATTTATGAAGAATTGTACCATTTGATAGCAACAAAATTAAAAGCTAAATGCCGTGTGTCTGTCCGAGTATGCTTTACTGCAGAGTACAGGCAACAACAGTTACATTCCCTGCGCCTGAGAGGGATTATGAGGGAGTGCGCAGGAATGTGCATCTGGCAGCACTTTGTATCTTGGTTATTTCATTGTTTTCTCTGCATCTGAGGTTCCCGAAGTTTTGGTCATGGAGGGCCATTTAATCCTGGGAATATTAGGTAGGGACTGCAAAACAAATATCCTCTGCAAGGAAGCACTGTTCAAGAGAAGTTAAGGACAATTGTAAACAAAAAGTCCCATCCAGGCTGCATGCAAAAGTAGCTAGGAGCTCTATTAGGGATTCTGACCTACCACAGCAACAAGGAGAAGCAAATTTCATTTTAAAGTGCAGGAAAATGTAGCAGCAATATGCCAAAGCCTTAATAGCTTTGCTTAAGGCCTGGGGCCAGGAACAGAATCTGAATTAACTATTCCAACTTTATTTTAATTGTGTAGATTTTGAGATAATATTTATAATAAAAATGTCTTATTAGAAATGCAGATCATCAACATAAGGTTCTCTGGGACCCAGTCCCAACATTCTTCCTAATAGACAGAAGGTTTTTAAAGTCTTTAAAAAAGTAATTAAAGAAAAATATTGACAACTAACACACATTATCCTTTGGACAATTATAGAATATCCTTTCATTAACTTATTTGGAGAAGGAGAATACACCGGCTCTGGAGATCTCAGCAGAAACTCTACTATGTTGCTTTTACTTCCCTCTCTAATTTGCAGATATGTTATTCACTTGCTCCAAAATGTTTTTGTAAATATCCATTCCTGGCAAATGACTGCAGCAGAGGTGCATGGTGCCATGCCTCAGCTCTGCTGTGTGTGCATGTGTGTGCACATGGGAGAGCATCTATATAATTTTAGAGAGAATCCCTGCCTTTGTAAAAGAGCAGACACTAGTTATTAGCTGTTACACAGTTATTTTATCCTGTCTGGGAAACTGCAGAGCACAGCAGTGGAGTCA
The DNA here is from genome assembly GCA_013399475.1 of Chauna torquata. Lineage (NCBI taxonomy): Eukaryota > Metazoa > Chordata > Aves > Anseriformes > Anhimidae > Chauna > Chauna torquata. Next base: position 105,830 of record VXAL01001197.1, on the reverse strand, counting down.
CGCTTGTTAAAAAAGCATAGTGATGTCTGAGAAATGAAGCACTTAAAAGCCATGCCCTGACACAACCCCCTTGTAATTGGTGTATGTTTATCAAGGTACGTTGTGTAGGTACACTGTACCCTTGAGAGAACAAATTTCTTGCACAGTGATTTGTAGATTTTTCATTATCATTTTTACTCATAAGTTGTTTTTGCACCTTGTGCATTGCTGGAGTGGAAGAGTGTTCCAGCTTCCATGCAAACCACACAACAGCAAATGGCTCTTTGTTGCTAATAGCTCCTGTGGTGACACCACATTCATGTTGTCCTCCTGTGAAATGCTGGATGTCTGTAATCTGACTTGGAGCAGGAGTGTTTTGCTGCTGGGGGCAGTTTTTTTTATTGTGTTACTGCCGTGGCTGATACTGGGTTTTGTTCTCCTGGCTGCTGTGCTCTGGGTCAGATAGAGTGCTGCAGGAGGAGAGGATGCTTGCAATTCCTGGGAGCTGTGGAGCTCACTCAGACAAGCTGCCAGGCTGCAACAGAGCTGATGGTGGGGTCAGCAACCAACCAGGGAGCCCATGGGGAGCCTGCGGGAAGCAAGGGGCAGCCCTCCTGCCTGGGCCTCGAGGTGGGGGGTTTCTAGGGACCAAAAGGGCAATGCAAAGTGTGGAGCCATGCAGAAAATCAGGGCGTGAGGTTAAGAACAGACCTGAAAGAGCTGCGCGGTGGACAAGGCAGAGGTTTCTTTACCACATCCTCTTATTTCTGTTTATGTTTCTGTTCATTTTTTTTTCCCATTTAAACAGTTACTTCTTCTCATTTGTCTTCAGATCAAACAAGGCCTCTGTTTTCAGAAGTCCTGTGGCATTGTTTGGGGATGGTTGTAGCAATGGCACATCCCCACCAAGGCTGCAGTGGCTTGGGGCTGCCTTCCGGTTCTTAGTGAATGCATTCTGCTGCTCATCACAGCATCTTGTGAAACACCTGACGATGAAACTGCATCTAGTCCCAAGTCATCCATGCTTTTTGGCCCTGAGTGGACAGACTGGGCAAGCCCCTGCATGCAGGTGAGCGTGGGAGGCTTGGAGCTTTGTCCTGGGCGGATGAGAGCATGTGCTGTCAGTGCATACGGAGCGAGCTTAGCTATACTGAACTTTCCCACAACGTAAGAACTGGAGGCCTTCTATAAAAACGTTTGGTGTTACTCCCAGATGTTTCATTTCTTCAAAACCAGCTGTACTTACAGGGTCCTAGGAGCACAGAAAGCAGTTGTGCTACCCAACTCTTTGCCTGCCCTCAAGCCTGTTGTGGGTGACTCCTTTGCGTCCCTTTTCCATGCTGCAGCCACAGGGCATTGCTGATGCCAGAGCTCTGCGGGGCTGTGAGAATCACAGGCACACCAAGTTAAGCAGTGCAGGGAGAGGGGACAGACTGTGAATTTAGGTAGCTCTGGGAAGTTTGTGTTTTTAACTGCTTCCAGTCTCCTTCCCGGTGCAGAGCACCTGGAGCATGCAGTGTCCCCCACCTCCAGGGCTGCCTTTTGAGCCTCTGAGTCTCTTCCTGGTGTTTCATGCTCTGCAGTCACTCAGAGGGGGATCTGTCATTTCCAACTAGAGACAAGTAGTAATGCTGCAGCTGGCCTGACCTGGCCTTGTGACTCCCTAGGCATATGTGGGGTGAGTCTTACAGTACAAGGTTTGCCCAACAATGGGCCTGTTGTCCCTGGCTGCCCAGGACAACAAAGCCCTTCAGAGTGCTTGGCCCTGGTGCTCTGTCTTGTACCAAATGCTGATGTCAGAGACGGAGCTGGAACATCCCTCTGGAGTGCAGCAAGTGGAGGAGGGTGCCACGTGCCAAGCCGCGCTGGGCTCCTGGCTTTTCCTGGGCTGCACAAGTTATGTCCAGCCCAGAGCTCATGAAATGCTGGTGATGCCTTATCCCCAGGCTGTCACCTTCTCCTACCCATTCCCACACTGAAAGCTATGGTGTGATAACCTTCTTGGGGAATTCTTAGGAGCCAGGTGAGCCAGCTCATGCTAGCCTGTGGCAGAGCTCTTTGTCTCAATTCCTATTGAGATAATGGGGCTGTGTCTCAGTTAGCTCATGTCAAAGTTTGTAAGCCAAGGTACATGGCAGCATGCAGAGCTTGGGCATAGAAACATGAAACTGTGCTACAGTCAGCTCTGGATCTCTTGAGAAATCAGCTTTGTCCCAGCTGGCCACATCCTGTTATTTTGAGACAGCATGGTGGGAAGACATCATGGCTTCATTTCCTAATAACAGAAAGGTAGCCATGCAGAGCACTCTGTGTGCTGCTTGTTGGTGACCTGAGCGGGTTGTGTACCAAAATATAAACCGTTCCCAGACCTCCACAGCCCATATTGGCTCTGCTGGCTAGCAAATTAGATGCCAAATATTATTTCTGAACAGCAAGAAACAATGCTGCTGAAAAGAAAATAAGAGGAGGGAGAGGGTGCTAACTTCTTTATTTCTATTTGGGAAGAAGAAAAGGGACTACAGATATTTCAGAGAAACTCCTTGACTACTATGGGAAAACAGACTGCTGGGAGGGATCGCTCCGCATTTGAGGGAGGCAGTTTGACACAGCTGTGTTTGGGAACAGGCGAGAGGTACCATCTCAGTCCTTCCTGGCATTTTTGCACTTGCCTTTTAACTTCTGCATGGCATGTACATGTGCTGACTTCCTGTGGGTGTCTCCAAGGCCTCACAGAAAGGCTGAGATCTGCGTTTTCTCTTCAGTACCTGGTGCCTTTGAATGGACATGGAGTGTGAATACGTGAATAGTCCAGCTTGATATACACCCACATGATACACTGGTACTCCAATGTCTGCAGTTGCTGGCACTCCGGATACACTGGCCCCTGTGACTCATTGTCCCCCATTCCAGTTGCTGGCATTAATTAACCTCCATACATGCACATGCATACTGAATGGGAGCCCCTTGTCCAAGAAAACAGCTAGAAATGGAGTTTAATAAGAAGATAGCACAGACTGCAGTGATCAGATGCAGGGCATGGACAGACAAATGTAGCGACCAGCCACCTGTTTATGTGCGGCTAGCACCTTTCATCCCTGTATGCCTCTGTTTTCCTGCACTGGTTCCTGCCCAAACCATCTGGATTCCTCTCTTCACCCACCTTTGTTTCTTCCCCTAAACATCTCAAGTCTTGTACAATCCCAAGGTATGCTTTGCTTGCATCCCATAATGAGTCTCATACCCCTGTAGGCAGTACCAGTCTGTAAGATGACCTACAGAACCTTTCCCGTGACTCATTGCGATGGCTTTAACTCCAGACAATGGGGCTGATTGCTGTCCTGCACAGGGGAGGAGCCAGGCAGGATGCTCTGTCTCATTTGGTTGGTGAGGTTCCTAACCCATCATTGTCCCTCTGTGTTGCTCTTACTGTTCCTCTCTGCTCCTTTGTGTGTGTGTAGCTAAGCCCTTCATCACAGCAGTCTGCCTGGCAGACCCCTCCTTGGCCATTTGTGTATTTGGCCTCCCCAGGCTGCGCCGGAGAAGCTCCACCCAGCAGTGCCAGCTCCTGCCGCTGCCTACTGTGACCACCCGCAGCTTCTTTACCATCCAGTTTCACTGTGGCCATCACCTTTCCATGCATAGCTCAGCTCAGTAACACTAGCCAGGAGGAACTGCTCAAAGGGAACAGGACAGATTTATCCATTAAATGAGTTTTCATCCATTAGCACAGAAAAGAAAAACAACAGGCCATCTATTTTCCTAGGGGTGATTCTTGACCTCTCTGTGGGTATGTTCATTACAGTGGTAGGAATACATGAGCGCCTGTAGCTGTGGTCACCGTATTCTAGACAGCCTTTCTTATTCAGAGCAGACACCGCTCCCATCTGGCTGTTCAGGGTCTTCAGTGCCTGCTGTGAGGGTGGCACTTCGTTTCCCCTTTCTTGCTTGCTAATTCAGTGCCAGGACTCTATACTCTTGTCAGATAGCGGTATATACTGTCACAGGGTGAAACTCACACTGGCTGTGAGCACACTGAAAAGGAAGCAAGGAAAAGTGATGAACTTGCTTGGGAGTGTGCTGAGAGCTCAGGCAGAGCAAGAAGCACTAAAGCTAGCAGCCAGGTTGCCATCCTCTGCAAAGTGCACTCACCCTCTTGCCACACCTGCTGTTCACCAGATCAGAAATCATCACATGCTTTTTAGTCTCTTCTGTGCTAGCTACCCTCCCCAAATCGGGGCCCCACTCCCATGCTCCTTCCTCACACTGAATCTCCCCCATGCCCCATCTTCCTACTTCTTACATCCACCCAGGTTCATTTTCCTCAGCCAAAAAATCTATAATTGTAGCCAAGTACATCCTGAACTGCTGTTTTGCAGGGGAGTGACCGTCGTGTGCAGCAGGATCTGGACCAGACTTGGTGCCTTGGGTCCCAGGCTCAGCTGCAGCTCACTGCTGTGGCTTCTCCCAGTTTGGCCTCGTATGTGACTTTGTACACCAGAAGCACGTTGAGAGGGAAGGAAGAGGACTGAGCTGCACTGGAGTGATGGCTTTGTCAACTCTGACTTGACAGCCTGTGTTTTGAAGGTGTCTAGGAGGGATTCATGGACCAGAGCATTTCACTTCCCACCTGTTTTGGTCTCTCACACAGCACCGAACCACAAAACATCACTCAGCGTGTGTGCCCTGGTCATGTATCCTTCAGAAACAGTTTGCTTTTCTCAAGTGTACGGTGCTGACAGAGGTGAGCATACCAGTCCCGGAAGGCAAATTCCCTGCAAACACAGTGCTCTTCAGTGGATATTACCTTAAAGCAGAGTTCTGTGCACATGTCTGCACCACAGGCAGGGACCTGGGTGGGAGAGGAGAGGAATTTTGGCAGCTGTTGGTCTGGCTGGGAGAGCAAGCCCACAGCAAGGAAGACAGTGCTGGGTGAGAAGCGTATATGCTGGATTTCAGAGCCAAATGGGAAACAGGAGTGTGCAGAGCTTTAGGAGAGTTCACCCCAGAGCAGAAACGTGTCCGTGGGAACTTGCTCTGTGGTCCTCCAGTGGAGCGTCACAGCCGTACTGGGTTAGGAAGGTGCTGGAGAGTGCATCCAAGGAAACAGCAGCTGTACAGGGATGCTGATATTATTTAGGAGGAAGAGGGATGAAGAAGAGTTTGGGGGTGGTATGAAGGAGAATTATCAGGGCAGGGGATTTTTGAGGCTGGGAAAAATGAGAGCTGTCCTGTTAGACTGGCATGTGGGGTATGTTCTGGGCATAGCTCAGCCCACGGCTCCAGCCTGCTTGCACGAGCAACACTGAGATACCCTAGCACTTGGCACAGGCAAAAGGACTTTTTCTCTTTGAGGAGGTGGGCTGGTGTTACAGAAGGTGACTAGGGATGAGGCATGGTGCCCAGAGAAGAAGAATGCCATCGGCTGGGCTGTGGGGGCTGGAGAGGCAGTGGCCATGTCTGCATTTGCAGTGTCTGTTGAGTTTCTTCTGCAGAAATGGTGTCTGCAGGGCCACCCAGGGAGGGCAACATATCCCCAACAGCCCTGTGCTGTTAGATGCAGCTGAACTGGGAGTTGTGTTGGTTGCCATAACAACTGGGAGAGGTCATATGACCCGTTCCACTTTCTAAATATAAATCTGTTTCACACAGTGTATGTGACACCATGGAAACCAAATGTTGAGCAAGAAAGATTGCATAAACATGAACAAAACACAGAATGACTCAAAGTACTAGAGAGAGACTGTGGGTAATGCTGGAGGGGTTCAGAGGTGCACTGGATATTCCCCTTTGCCAGGGCATGAGTTACTGTGCCCAGCCTGAGGGCACTTCTTGGTGCTGGGATCTTCGTGCCAGACTCAGGATGGATACAGGTCTCAGTGTAGGCATTGCTACCACTGAGCATTTTCTGTGGACTTCTCACACTAGCAATCCTGTTTTCAACGTCAGTTGCCTTCAAGCGCAGACCGCAGTTCTTTGACTGCACTGTATCGATCTTATTTCTGCTTCATACCCTTGGGTAGACACATACCTTAGCCAAGTTTGGCATTTATGAAAACTACCATTAGACAGAAACATCAGCTCACTAATGTCATTATGGAGCAAGCTTTTCCCCCCAGGACAGGGGACTGTTGTGGTGCAGGGTTATGTTGTGGCAGCTTTTCCCTGCTGTGTCCCTGCATTGCTTCTTGCGAGGAGTTTCCACTGCATTTTTTGTCTATTCTCTGTTACCAGTGATCCTCTGACACCAGGCAGGACACTGCAGAGGAGCTGCTTAACTGGACTTTTTAGCCTTTCTTTGTAGTGTTGGATCTGCAGCAGAAGTGCAGTATGACTCCAAACAAGTTGCAACAGCAGGTAACACTGCATTTAATTCTTATCTTTCTCACAGCTAGAGGCATCCTCTTCATTTGCTCCAAGGCTGGGTGCTCTGTTGTAATAGGATCATAAAATCATAGAAGAATTTAAATTGGAAGGGACTTCTGGAGGTCTCTGATCAGGTTGCTCAGGGCCTGCATTTGTAGTTTTGGGATTGTTTTGCCTTACCTTGGGTTGTGTTTGGGAGAGACCCTTGGCTGCACTCTGCCAGAGTGCAATGTGAGATAACACATCTCCAGAGAGCTCAGGCTTTTAAGTGCACAGATGTTTCCTCCCTAGGATCCGTCTTTGAAGGGGAAAGGGGACTTCCTGCAGTTTGAAAATGGGAAGTGATTTTCCTCTGTTGAGCAAGGCTGAACTCAGGGGGTCAGTCAGCATGGGGTGGACTGACATTTATGGGCCCTTCATTCTCTCTTGCCTCACTTTGCTGTATAAAACACCTCTTGGCTTCCTTCTTTTCCACCATTGGGAGGGGATCATACTGCTAGGCGGTCTGCAAAGGAACAGGGTGAGTTGGGCTGCTGCTAAGTTGATCAAGAAGAGAAAGAAAAGAAAAACAAAATAGTCAGAAAGTCAGAAAAGCTGGGTTGGGAGAGGAATCCCCACTGCCAGTGTGTCGGTGCCTCCCTGCTGGACCTGCATACCCTCTTCTGAGCTGGCTCACCTAGACAGTGAATGGCCAGGGCTTCCACTTGCAGGCCATGGGTGGTGATCTTTGTGTGGAGCATCTGGGATGCCTGACCCACTTGTCATTCTCTTCAGGAATGCTTCCAGGCAATCTGTGCGTAACAGCAGAGAATACCATGAAATGCTGTTCCGTGGTCAGGACTGCGCCTTCTGAGTAGGTTGTATTGCTCTGGGGTGGCTGCCCTGCCCGCCCTGGTTGTCATCCTCTCCCTGACATCCCTAATCCTGCCTGTGAATGCTAGAGGAGTGGGTTACAGGCAGTGGTCAAGTTCGTGCGCTCTGCCCTAAAAAGCACATCTTTCTGCCTGTCTGTCAGTGTTGGAGTCCTGGATTAGGTGGGTTGACCCCATATCTCTGCTCCTATTTCTTATGCTCGCCTTTGCTAGCTCTCTGGTATGTGCTTTCATGCTGAAGAGCTCTAGTGCCCACTCTGTTTTGGGATTCTTTTTGTATTTGCTGTACATTTCTGGTTCCTTTTTGGTGTGCATACATCAGAAGACTCCTGTCCCTGTGTTTCTGCAGACAACAAATGAAGACCATTGCTTGTCATGGAGAATGAGGCCAGCTGGGCAGGTGGCTCTTGTCTACCGCTCTGTGTGGAGCTTCTGTATGGACTTCTGATCCTAGGAAATCTCATAGGAGGGAAGTGCTTGTGTTCTTGGTTTTGAATGTTTTTAGAGAGACTTTGATCCCTTTTCCAGGCAGTAAATACAGATGCAGAAGGGTTTCACTGGGGATCACAGATTCTCGTCTCTACTCACATTGTTCACATTTCCTGTTTCCTCAATGGTGTGTTGCAGACATCCTTTTCAGGTCCAAATCTGCCTGTCCACCACCACGGGGAGGCTGGTGACACTCCCAGAAATGACAGTGAGGGGAGTGGCATAAGTGTTCCTCTCAGCTCAAAGGCACTGTGGGCGTTGCAAGATTTGAAAGCCAGGAAGGACTGCTAGCCCGCCCAGCCTGAGCTTCAACACGGTCAGGTCAAGGGGTTTCAGGGTCTTATCTTTTTCTCTGACTGGAATAGAGCAGATCTTCTAGAAAGAGGCACTTAATCTTGATGGAGGAACTACAACAAGTGAACAGCCTCCTGGTAAGCCATTCCAATTGATAATTATCTTCATGATTGACAGATTCTTTTCAATCTGAGCCTGTCTAGTTTCAGCTTCCAGTCGTTGTCTGCTGTTCTGTCTTTGTCTGCTGGTTCATTATGCTCTCTGCTAATAAAGAAACCTTTTCTTCATGCATATTGTCCTCTATTGTGATTTACAGTTCTCATAAACTATCCTGGCAGCAATTCTCCTAAAAATAGTAACAAGAGATCAAAGTAATAGCACAGTCCTGCTGAGCCATCCGAGGAAGAGGTGTGCAAGCAGATGTGCCTGTCTTTTCTTACGGTATGTGGCAGGGGCACAGGGTGTGTTTTGGCAAGAGCTGGGCTTGGGGAGAGGGTTTGGGCTCTTGAGCACCATCTGCCGGTCGCTTCCTGTCTCTGCGCTGCTTTCTGGCCCTGACTGTGTTTTGTCTCCTTGGACTGTGAGCAGGATTGCCTATCATTACATACAGGTTAGTCTGAACTCCTCCCATGTGGGCAGGTAAATATGGTTCAAGTTTAGCTGTGCTGATTCTGGAAAAAGGGAATGCAGAGGGTCTGGCTAGGACAGGATTGTGTCTGCCAAGCAAAACAGAGTGAGAAACCCTCTACTGTGACTTTGGTCTCCTCTTCTGGCGGAGCAGGGACAGTGTGCTGCCCCCATCCATGACCTCCATAGCACTCTCATTTCTGAAAGGATGCGCTGCTGAGTGTGCCAAAACTATAAGCTGTGATGCATTTTAGAGCCCAGCCCCATATGCCACTGCCCCACACCATGTATCCCAGAACCTCCTGGTACCTCTGCTTCAATGAGTGTAGGGTGGTGAGGAGCAGAGAGTGAAACCAAGTTTCATTTCTTCTTTGATTCCTTCACTGTGCCATTTACAGTTCCTTTATCCCCCATAGAGTATCAGATTGGAGCAGAGCTGCTATAGGAGTGGGAGTGCAAGTGTGTGCAGGAGGGGACTGTACTGGGACCACTTAGGGACTCTAATACAGAAGTGGTCCACGTATCTAGAGGCTCTTCTTCTGCAGTCCCTATGGTGGGGGTAAAATACAGCACAATAGTGAGCTACTGTTTAGGATCATATTGCTCTCTAAAATAAAAGGAAGAGATCCACGTATCCATAGTTCACATACATCAAAGCAAACCAATGTTCCATTGTTTGTTAGAACTGCTGCATTTGGCAGTGCTAGGGTTTTCATTATACTCAGTTCTCTTGACCGTCATTCAGAGGGGCTAATGTGCTCTCAGCACATATGCATTTGCAGAATGAGAAGCAATGGCAGAGATATTGGTAATTGCAAAACATAATACTTGTGTGCTTTTTTAAAGTGATACATGTTTTGACACAGGCTTTAGCTAAAACATTGGCTTAACTTTGGTCTTTATACCATTTCTGTTCAAATTTAACTGGTAGGCACAGTGGTGTCCACTCTGTGTTGTCTACATCCATCTCTTGGCCTTTGTTTAAGAGCACATCCATGGCACTAGACCTCTGCTTTTGTTGCTGTCCATCAGGGAGACCGGAAGCAACTGAAAAGGTCACACAAAGGATGTTGGAACAATTGCAGAGCTCTCCTTAAGCAAACCAGTGGGTATCTGTCGTTGCATGGTACTGGTGCTGATAGTGTGAAAGGAAGTAATACCATGGGTCCCTAATGTGAGCTGAACTTAGTCTTGACCTACTTGGTACATGAGATCACTATAAGAACATATTAAGAATGAGAGTATCAGGGATGGATATGACTTCAGTTCCAGAATGGAAAGAAGGTGGTAAGGACAGAAATGGCAAGTATGCAGCAAGTGTGTGAAATTCTGTAACTTCTAGATTCTGGAACAGAACTCAAGATGGGATTATCCCAAATTCCTCTTCATGGTGTCACCTTGCACAGCTGAGATAGTCTGGTGTAACTTTGATATGTTCAGGGCCAGAGATATGTACAGTGAATCTAAGGGTCCCAAAACTGCTGCCAAATTCTTCAGGAGCTGGTATACTCCCACACTGTCGAATTTCAATTTTCTTAAGTATGCTTTTTCAAACAATAATGGGAGTCATTAATCCTGTGATGGAGAGAGTTCAGGAGCTGCCCCAGGAGTTGTTCCTTTACTCTGTGCTGTCTCTTTGAATATGTTGGGAGAGAGACTGGTTTTGTAATTCAAAAAATAGCCTGGAACTATCTTGCTTTCCCTTCTGAACTCATCTTCCCTGCATATGTTTCTTGACCTTGGACTTCTGAATGTCCTTCAGCCCTGGCTTTCTCACCAAACCTATCCATGCTTTGAATAAGGACTGTGTATTGGTAAGATGAAAGGACAGCTCCTCAGGAGGTAGTCCTGGAGACAGAAATCAGCCACCCTTCTTAGTAATTAATACAGTTACTTAGATAACTGCACTGGTAAGACACTCTTTCCAAGAGTCCTTTTTAATTCCCAGTGTTTCATTCCATTAGGTGAAGCTCTACAAAAGGATGTCTGAGAGAGCCAAGAGATGACAAAGCTCCTCTGTATGGCAGGAGAGAGCACATAAGCTGAGATGCTTGCACAAAAATACTTTTGCTTGTAAGGTTCATGTGAGAAAAGTATGTGGTCAATGCCATGGACCCAGCCACTGGTCTGTGCCACCTGCATGAGCAGTGGGATGCTGCCAGTGACATCATGCCTGGAGAGCCTCCAGGGAATTATTTTCAGTCCTAATTGAGAATAAAATGAAACAAAAGATGATGCTGGATATTGGGTCCATACCGCAGGTGTTATAGCTGTGTGAGCAAGACCTTTTGGTGGTGCCAAGCATGTGGTTGTTGAAACTGTGTTAGAAGTGGAATTCCATAGTGAAACAAGGCATTTCTGTAAACACCCATCATGTTGGAGAAGAACTCAGATAACTCAGAGATAAAACTGGGATACCAATTTTTCTGTCATATTCATGAACTTTAATGCACTCATTCGTAGGATTTAGAGCTGTCACAGAAAGCTTTACAAAACACTGGAGTGTTTCAATGGCATGTATGGAGGGATCCTGCCCCTGTGATCACAGAAGAATAGGTATGGTTGTGCTAGTTTCACTAAGACAGGAATTTCATTTAGTACACTTCTAGGCAATGGTGAAACACAGACAATAATGAGAACATATGCCTTTGGGCAGACTAATGTGTAAGAGAGGTTTTCCCTTGCATCCTAAGCTGAGATCAGCAAAACGTAAATATCAAATAGCAAAATAAACTGTGAAAGCTTCTACTTTCTCACATGTACAGCAAGGTGATTAGAGCTGTAAATTGACTTAATTAAACCTCAGAGAGCAGAATAGCAGGGGGTAGGAATAGATGGCAAGGATCCTACTGATCAGTTCTGTGTACCACCATGCCAACCATAGGCACACAAAATATACATTTGTCATACACCCTACAGAGTTCCTTAGCATCTCCCTAGCTAACTTGTCAATTTTGTGTTGGGTCAGCTGAGTCTCCCAGGCTGTGTCTTTGCTCAGGAGAGGAGTTAAGATCTGAATCAGCACAGGCACAATCTGTGCTGCAGTGTAGAGATAGTACTTATCTCATATTGGATTTGGGTCCATACGGCTGCCTTGCAGGCTGTGACCTGTCTGTGCAAGTATGCCTGAAGTGGCACAAGTGCAAGTTCATTCGTTAGTTCACTGCTCTTCAGAGCCATTGGAATCAGTTTTCTCAAACTGAAAAGAAACACAAAAGAGACTTTTGGCTCCAAAATCATTAAATGTCCTGTTTGTTCTGGGTTGGAGCAGAGTTGGAATATCACTCAGAAAGTGAAAGTGTAGGAGGACACATCACAGTTTTTTTTTTTTTTTCTGACAGTACTATTCATATGTCTGCCAATGTTTGAATATTGTATGCAGGCAGATGCTGAAACTCTGCCTGCCCTCTGGATGTGGCTGCTTGTGAATTTAGTGCAGTCATTTCTAACCTGTCCTCCACCATGTCAGAAGGCATTTCCTGGAAGCAGATTTGCTTCCATGGAATAAATAATTCCATTTCACACATTTTTCCTTGTTCTCTTGTATTTCTTTCTTTAAAGGCAATGGAAACAAACAAACAAAATCAGTACATTGCATGCCTGGTTTGCCTTACGGAATGGGGAATGGCAAAGTGATGCTCTCTGGATGTGAGCCAGGAGGAGGCTGTTGGGTTCATAGCTGCAGCCCTGCGAGGCTCTAACTGGCAGTCTTTGGCCATGTATCTTATTTCTCCACCTTTGCCTTATTTAGTGTCCTTGGTTGAAGGGACCAGACAGGGCTTCATGCCTTCTTTGGGATGAAGTCCTCTTTGCTGTTCTCACATCAAGCAGCTGCTGCAATTCCCTCACTACCAAGGGACCGCGAGAGTCGTTTGGAAGAGGTGGTATCACCAGGTGATGCGATGTGGTGCAGACAATTACTTGCACTTCAGCTTCACCTCTTTCTTTTCCTTGCAGCCTGAACCCCGGCACACTGAGACTTGCAACTCAGTTGGTGAAGAGATATACAGCTGAGGTGGCACTTGAACCCTCATAGCAGTTCTGTGTGTGCTTGGAGAGCAGGTGACAGTATGATGCTTATCTCCTGCTCTTCCTAATGATCTGGATCACTCCTAGTGAACTGGATCCTAACGATCGGGATGATAGCCAGATAAAGGTATCATCCTGTATCTGGATGATGTGGATGCAGATTACTTCTGAATCAGTAATGTATGCACCAATAATTACATATATTATCAGTATGTAATCAGCGTACTGATAAATACACTTCAGCATGCTGTTCCTATAGGCAACAGGGCTCTGCAATGTTTTTTCTTGACAATGTCTGAAGGTGATGGTGCCCCTGTAAATTAAATTGGGATAGCACCTTTATGACCCATGCTTTGACCTGCCAGTATGTCTACATGAATGTGAATGAGAGTGCCACATGCATGTCTTTCTTTCTGAGACACTTGATTATTTTCTGCTTCACGCTTTATTGTTTAACGAGAGTGCTTTTCTTGGACAGGTCCAGGTGCTCATGGAACATCAAGTACAGAGGGGTTTCATTTCTTTCCCAAAGGATGTTCTGTGTACCCAGTGCTCCAAGGGAGGATTTCTAGGAGATAAATCATGTTCTGGATGAAACTAAGACAGATAAGGAGAGAAATGGACTGAAAGTCTTTGGGTGTGTTGCAATCTCTAGAATGCTAAACCATATGGTCCCTTTCCAGATGTGTGTCTGGTTAGACTTTAAATTATCTAGATATTGACTTAAAAGATTGTGTTTTTTCTTTCTTTCTTCTTCTTTTTTTTTTTTTTTTGTCCTCAGCAGAAACCCAGAAAGGCAACTCCTCAGCCAGGAGAAGATACCTTGAATGGCCATCTTCCCCCAGGCTGGCAGAGCTATATGTCTCCTCAGGGCCGCAAGTACTATGTGAACACCTTCACAAATGGTAAGTGTAAGCGGAGGCTCCAGTAGATGTGTCACTCTAGCAGCAGAGATCTGCTGCAGGAAGTTGTCTCTCAAGTTAATTTTGATGGCTAGCTACACCCAGAGAGTCAAAGAAATGAATATATGACCCTGCCACAATATGAAAGAAAATAATGTAACTAGATCTAGTCTTTTGGTCCTCTGTCATCTTAATTCTGACCACTAGAAGATATCTGAAGCTTTTATAAAAGGTAGAGGATACAAACTAGAAACAACTCTGCTGTAAATGATTCAGAATATAAAATGCTGTAATGATTTAATTTTTACTACATTCTTTAGTTCATTTTCCTTCAGCTGGAGGTATCTATATATGTACATATATTTGGTGTTGTTTGATTGAATGCCAGATATCACTAAAGCACATTTAGAGGAAAACAGAAATAGTTAATTGAAAAGTTGCTTCCCTGTGGAGACAAAGGAAGAAAAGTATGTGTAATGGGATATCAAAGATAGACTTTTCAATCTATATTTCTGTCTTTGATTCACTGTCTTGCTAGTAGAGAAACAGACAACTCACAATCTTATCAGCTGTTCAAGACCTGTCAGACTTGTACTACTTTTTGTTTACAATGTCTACCTGCTTTTCCAGTCATGAGCTCACAACAGCATTGCAAAACAAGGACTTGTGACCAGCAAGACTGGATTTCTGAAGCAGAAAGAATGACAGAATGACAGGGGAGGAGAGGACAGCAAAAGTTCACTGTGTTCACAACATAGTCAAAGCCATCAGGAATCACCATTGGCATTCCTCTTTCTGACTCACTGTGAGGGCAAAGAAGAGCCATGGGATGTCACAGTGAGCCTCATGGTCCGTTCAGTGACTGACATATTTTGCTGCAGAAGCCTTTGACCTACAAGTCTGCCAAGTTTATTTGCTGTTTTATGCACTGACATCTCACAGGATGCTGCAGAAGGCACATTACCATTAAACAGTGCCTTCATTTTGAAGCAGTGTGTGCTCTGGCTCGTTGACAACATCCCCTGCATGGCTGCGGAGATCAGTAGTAGTTAGATACCTTGTCCCCATTGCAACTCAGAAATGGAAGAGGCAGTGATTAAGCTCAGTCCTGAGCCAGTATGGTGATGAACCCTTACTCACATGCATTGTGTTGAGGTCAGAAAAAGCAATAAGAGGTAGAGTCTGGTTTTTATGTGATAAAAGCTCTTGTCACAGGAACCCTATCCCAGAAAAGCAGATGACCTGGACTCAGTTTCCAAGTAATCTTAGGCAGCTTTTTACTATCCTCACAAAAGTTACAGATTATATAGCAAGGGACAATAGCCACATCCTGCTTCAGAAGTCCAGGTTGGAAATCAGGTTTTCACTAAGAAGGCAGAGTAGCCCTGGCACAGGCTGCCCAAGGAGATGGTAGAATCTCCATCCCTGGAGGTTTTCAAGGCCTGGCTACACAACGTTGTGGCTGACCTTATCTGTTGTTGGCAGTGATACTGCTCAGAGTGAGCAGCTGGGCTAGAGACTTCTCACTTCCAACCTGTCCTTCTCAGAAGAATGGCCAAACCACTGCTGTTTGCTGTCTCACCTACTGTAATGGCATTGCTAAGCAGCAAGGAATATGGTTTTCAGAGTAACAGAGAACAGAAGAGAGGATAGAAGGTGGATTTCTGAGTTCTGGTCCTTGCTTTAGGGAGGACTTACTCAAGTTCTGTTTGGATGAGTGGATAAAATGCATAAATGACTTTAGAAAGATGGATTGGAGTCTAAAGCTCCTCACCAGAGTAGTCCTAAGCCCAGCTGACACTGAAGTGAGGCTTGTTCTTGTTTCTCACACTGCACTCAAGAATCATGCATTTCTGAGCCTCCCACACCTTCCATGAAGGCTGTAGCCTTTTCTGGGACAACAGGGTTCTCCTGCAGCATGTACAGGGGCGCTGTGACCCTTCCACCACTCCAGCTTAACTGCTGTTCTTGGCCAGTTCAGTTCCTCTCAGTTTGCTCAGTTTGAATATTCTGCTGCCTGAAAGTCTTCTAGCTGTGTGGGTATTGCTTTTTGCTAGTTTATCAGTTTGATGATTTTGCTTGGGAGTTTTTTTTGCTGTAGTTGGGCTATATTGTACTGTCAGATTCACACTGCAAATACCAATGCTTCCTCAAAGTGAAGTTTTTACCAAGGAAGTGTCACCTGTGGTGTCATTTAGGCCTCAGACAAAGCAGAAGCTGGATGCAACCTCCAGAACTTTCAGTTGAAGCATGTTGTGAGGCCTCATCCAGCCATGGATTAAGCAGCTGAAAGGACAGTGTTTTGGTTAAATCTGACTAATTGGCTCTGACCTTTGTCCCTGCTAAACTAGTAGTGCAGGACTATCCATAGGCAGATTGTCCAGTCTGATGTTGGATATGCACATTCTTCCTTGACTGTGTTGTGGAGTTGGAGCTGCTGAGCCATGAAGTCAGCACAAAGTCACATTTGGCATGCGAGGCTTGCTGTTTAACAATGGGATTGTACCTTGACACTTAGGAAGTATTCTTTGGTTTTGAGCCAAAAGATAAGTCAAAGACGATATGCTGTAAAACTGCAGTCCCCATCTTTGTTGTGGCAGAGCTGCATTGGCATGGATAATGTTTATAGCAAGTTTTATAGACTGGGTATCTCACTGACTGCACCTGCGGACGTGTCTTACTGCTTATTTGTCCCGTCACTGGTGCAGCTGCTGCTGGGAGTATCAAGATAAACACTGACATTGTTTGTCATTGGGACGTGGTGCCAGCATACATCTCTGTCACAGAGTTTCATATACCTCTTTCCTGCTTTGCCTCCTCAGCACCTTTGTTTCAGCAGCAGGTCTCTTTTCCATCAAAGTCTTTTCTTTTGCGTAGATGCACTCCTAAGTTGGTCTCTCTTTATTGTAACTATCACCAAATGGTGAATATATGCTGGAGTGTTTGAGAGAGACATCACTGTTAAGTTTCACAAGCACAGTAACTTGGAGGCCAGTAGCTATGTTTCTAGAAACTAGCCATGTTCCTGGTTGGCTTTCAGTCTCATCCATATAGTTCAAGGTGTTTTGCTCACCATTACCCACCAACAGCAGCTGATTCAAAACTCTTGGCTTGTGAGGTTGTAACCATTTTTCAGATCTTCCAGGAACCAGTTGTCTCTTTATTAAGATGAATGATAAGAAGGTGTTTCAAGACCTCTTCAACACTCTTCACAAAGTCTCTCAAATTTTCTCCTTCTGCCATATGTTCAGCAGCTTCCACATAGTGACTCACAAAGTGGCTGGCTGACTGCATGTTGACTTGTAAAACCACTATAGGGGTGACAGCCATTGTTAGAATGTACATCTGGACTCAGCTGAAAGAGAAGGGACATTGCTAACTCCATGAGGAAATTCTGTAGACGTTATGCACATTGCTTTCCCATGGTCTTTCCCCTCTGATTCCACAGCTGAGACAGTCTGAAATGATGCTTTGTCTCATCTGCCAGGCATGGAGCAGGAGACTGTGAGGGGTCAGGGAATACTGCTTTGGGTGCTGATGGCACTAATGTCTCCCAGGTAGTGTATGAGCACTCCTTTTGCTAGAACATGCATGTACACTGCACATCTTGACAAACAGTATTGATAACTTGTCCTTGATGGACAGAGGTCCATCTTCAACAAGAGTGGTGAAATGTAAGTTGTTTTAGGATATAGCATAGCATGGAAAGTAACAGCTCTTGGATTTGTCCACGCAGACCAGCAGAGTTTGGATGTTGAGTGTGCCTACAAGAGAAAGATGTTAGAGATTTTTCCACTCAACTACTGTTGTGTCTCGTCTCAGCCAAATGCCAGCAGTGGTCTACTTACATTAATCCCATCTGGATGGGTGCAACAAGGCATTCTTGTTAATGTACAGACTGTTACAAAATACAAGATTCTGTGTTAAGATCCATTTCATAGTTAAACATGCCAATGAGTCACTAGAGGGAAGAGCGGGGAACTTCTTGAGGCAGCAAAGTGTTAGTCAGTCAGTCAAATGGAGTAGTTCTCACCCGACTGAAGAAGCAGTATTTGCATGTCCAAGGGAGTGAGGCAGTCCTTATTTTAATGAAGACAAATGGCCAAACTGTCTCCTGGACAAGGAAGGAGTACTGTGAGATTCAGAGTGAAAGATTAAATCTGTCTGAGCCCCCTTCAAAGAACCTGGGAAGGAGACTTCCCGGAGCCAAGAAGCTTCCCAAAGCTGTCTAATGAGTGTACGTCTTGATGCAGCCTTTCTTGTGGAGGGCTCTCCTTAATAGATACAGCAAGGTGTAAGGCATACTTAGAGAAGGAAGCTGCATACCACCCTGCCAGGAGAGGATTACATTTCAGAGTGATAAGGGAATGAGAGAGAACTTTCTGGGTTTAGTCTAAGTGGTTTAATTGTTTTTTTTTTGGTTTGTTTGTTTTTGGTTTTTTTTTTCAGTTCTGTCTTTTACAAGCATCTGTAACTGCTTTGCTGAAACTAGATGTTGTGAATAAAGTATTGTATTAGAAGTGTACTTTCATGTGACTGCACTGGAAGGTGAGTTTAAGGCAACTGGATCACAGCAAGGTGTTGTTCACTGAAGGTTCCGGCAGATGTTTCAGCTGGGGTATGTCAACTACTACACTTTCTACTCAGTCCTCTCAGAGCCTTCTGCTGCATGGTGGAGGGCTGGCACCAAAGGTGTGGATCCTCTGACATGCAGCAAAATACTGGGACATGTACTTGGAGTGTAAAGGTTTCTAGGGGCCTTGTTACGCTGAGGTGTACCGAAAAAAGAGTTTTTCTTCTCCTCTCTTTGGAGCCTTCAGTCAGAGAGGACTTCAGTTTTCAGTCCCAAAGTGAAGGCTCTGACTTCAGAACAGTTTAGGTGTGTCCCTGTGTATGTCTCATGTCTCCTGTTATCAGGCTCCACAAAGCTTTCTGTTCAACAGGAAGAAACATGAAATTGTCCTGGGAAGGCCTCTGCAGTCACTATCTGTGATTGACCAAATGTAGGTTGACTCCCTAGCTCCTCTGAAATGCCCTGTGGAGTTTCCTTCAGGTGTAGAATCTGGACCTGGATCAGAACCACCTTGTCAAATCAAGGGTGTTATCTCCGGGTGCTGAAGCACCAAAATTGTCTGAAGGGACTGTACAACTTCAGCTTTGTTATAGTGGCTTGTACATTATGTAGACTTTTTTTTTTTTTTAATCTTTAAATCCATGAAGGGATTTCTATATCTCAACCCTGGTCTGAACTCCACTTGGTAAGGGAGTAAATGGTTTCAGAGAGAATATGACAGGTTATTCTCCTAGCTTACAGTAGCTTACAGCAGATGACTTTAGCTGCTGTGAAGACTGAAGTTCATGCATTTTTTCTCTTATTTCAGATAACTTAGAATATCCTTCCTACCACAGCATTTCTGTGTTATTTGCTCTGTGCCTCTCCTACACACTGAGGCTGAGCCAGGCAGTGAAGCTAAAACAGAGTGAAGAGGTTATCTACTTCTGCTCAGTCACGCAGAAATTTGAGGGGAGAAATAATAAGCAGAAAAAGCAAACAGCTGCTGAGTGGACAGAGTGGGAGATGCTAGTGCTCTTTCACAGGTAGTGAGTGATATGAGGGAAAAGTGGACAGAAAGTGAGTGGAAGGAAGGATGGGCTCATCCCCATGGCATAGAGCATCCAGGAACATCCTCAGCTCTCCTCAGCTGGAGCCCTGCTAGCGGTTCGTTCAAGGTCTGTCTTGCCCATGTGCCATACGCACTCTGGGGAGCCTGTGCAGCCGCTTGCATTCAGGGATGCAGCTGCTCAGCCTCTGGCTACAGCATACTGCTTCAGGAGCTATCTCTAATCCCACCTCTGCCAGAGTCCAAAGATACCAAGACTTGGCCTGCCACAAAACTCAGCCAAATCCTAGTGTTACACAGGATTTTTGTTTGGTTGTTTTTTTCTTCAAGGTTGATGTTAGGTAAAAAAATGTAACATTGCATTTTTTGTTGAAAGGTGCTCTGCTGGGTCTCCTGTAGCCTGACGCCCACCAACAGCCCAAAGCTGCTTCATTTTTATACACGTAACACATCCCTTATGCATTGCTATCATGCATACTCCCTTTGTTATCCTTTCCATTGTATGTCTCTCATGCATGAGGTAGAAGACAGTCACTTAACTCAGCCATATGCTAACCATATGTGGAAGCTCCCGGCATTGGGTTCACTGTCTATTCATTTAAATACTGTATTTGGACATCCCTTGAGTGGCATGTCCTTCTCTACAGCACTCCAGCTGTCCTACATGCCCAGCCAGTTGTCCTGTCAGTCGCTTCGAGGCATGTCCCAGAGTGGGGTAAGTCGGGGCTATTCACTAAATTCAGGGCTGTGGCTGAGCCATGGGATGAGTAAGAGCACAACATAGCTTCCACCACACACATGCTGTGATCTGAGGCTGCAGGGGGAAGCATCACCTTACAGAAGGTGAGTGCTGGCAAAAGCAGGCTTTCTTGGCAAGGTCACAACAGTTTTAGCACTTCCATCATCAACAAGAAGTGACTGGATAAGGTACGCACCCTCTCAGATGGTAGGATTGTGGCTAAACATTTATGCAGCCTAAAGGCAGGGTATGGCTGTGAGCAAAGACCCCATGTGCAGCAGGGCAGCTCTTTTACAGGAAGTCAAGTCTTAAAAATAGCAAAGGCAAATTGAAAGCTGGCTAGAGGGAACGCAAACTAAAGGGAAAGGGAGCATAGTTAAATTACTATGAAGACGGTGCAGAACTGCTTGGCAGATCATACTCAAAGAGTGGTTCTCAACGGTTCCTTGTCAAAGGGAAGTTTGCACAGAAGGAAATCCTGCAGGGACTTCCCTAGGCTTCATTCTAGTCAGTATTTCCAGTAATGAATGGCATGTTGACATTGAGAGTACTTATTCAAACGTTAACTTTAAATGAAGCTGGGAGGGAACATCATGTACACAGCACAGTACAAGCTCAGAATTCAGAATCATCCTGCGACTGAGGACACATGCTGAAAGGGTAAGAAGCTGTTCGGTAAAGATGTGCTTAAGATTGGAGATTTCATCAGAAATAATTAAGTGACAAAGACAGGCAATGGAGCAGTTTACAAAGAGGTAGGAGCTCTGGAGGATCTGAAACAGTGTTAGCCAGCAGGATTGTGCTATTACAAAGCAGCCTGCATTTTCCGTTGTATAAATAAGAGTGTTGTCTGTGAGGCATGAAGTAATCCTTCAACTTTACAAGGAAATTGTAAAGCCACAGCTGGAATATTTTATCTTGTTTGGGCTCTACACTTCAGGAAAAATGTAAGCCAGTTGGATAAAGCACAGAAGAGAGCAGCAAGAATGACGGGAGATGTGGAAAACCTGGCCTGTGGGCACTTGTTAAAAGATTGGGTCTGTCTGCCCTATGAAAGTGAAGAAATGAATGGGGACATGAAAGTAGGCTGTTTGCAATGCCTGTCGTGACTAGAGGACACAGTAACACACTTCAGTTGCAGTGATGACAACTCTAACTCTTCCTAGCTCTCTAAGCTAGTTGAGTGTGGGTGCAGGGGTTGCCTGGGAGTCAGTGTCACTGCAGGTCTATAAAAGCAGGTGACACAAAACTGTGAAAAGTCATGTTGGCCTTGCTTTGGATACCGCAGGGACCACATGACTTCCTGAAATCCCTGTCAGGCCTCTTTTTTCAGTCTGTAAAGCCTAACCTATATGAAAAATATTTATCAATATAGGGGATGACAGATGCCTTGAACTCACATGGGAATTGTTCTTTATTCAGTATCGTCAGGTTTCCCAGATTTTTAAATACGTCAGGTGTAACTAGGCTGTTGGCATTCAACTGCCATTTTGCTTTTTCTGCTCCTCTAAATCAGAAAGAGTCTTAATATGAGTTGAGAGGAACATTTGCCGTGCTTCACGTCACGTGTCCTCACATACACATGTGCTGAATTCCCACTATGGTTTGGGACAGATCCTGCCCCTCCTTGGATAGTCCTGCCCTCCTACTCCATGGGGAAAGGCAGGACTAGCCAGCTGTCTTGAGCCCAGGACAGCAGTACTGGTGGGCTCCACACCGTGCAGTCGATCTGCCGGGATGGGTGCACAGGCAGTAGCAGGGAGGGAACATGACCTTTGATGAAGGTCAGGGAGCAAAAGCTATGCAAGTTTTGGTGCAGTGGGATTCTGTGCTGCTCCAAAGCCTGAACCCGCTGTGTAGTTCTGCTCCTTCCTCCTGAAAATAGGAGGTGTTGGATGACTGGTCCAGTCCGACAAATTGCCTTTCCAAACATGCCTGGCACTGCACCACCTCTGCTGCACCAGCCAGCTGTCACCATTTGTGTCCTTTCTCACACAATGCATAGGCCTTTTTTAGATTACATAGGCTTTTTGCTCTTGGTGCTTGAGCTGTTCGGACATGGGAACTCAAGACATACATTCCCATACCTGGGGGCGAATGGGATTTTAGGGGCAAGTAACGTGATGATTCTTATGAGCCTTCAAAATACAGCAGAACTTGCCACTCTTATTCCGTCAGCTGTTTCCAGTGTTTAGTGTCCTTCCACATTGTAATTATCTGCCTGTGTCTTATCTGACCATACTAGCATTTCCACTGCGCATGTGATCTAATTTTCGTTGTCTTTACATGATAAACACAGGAAAATTGGTGCTTAACTGGAAAGAAATAGAATTTATGAGACAATGTCCTTACCCAGAAAAAAAAAAAAACGGTTAGAAAAAAACTGTAATGAAAGAATTGAGGCAAATCTTTATTGAACAAACAGATCTGCACAGGTCAATGAGCTAGCCGTCAAAGACGGCACATGCTTGTCTATCTCCACCTGCTGGCCAAGTCAGATAAACACTCCACATTTATCATCCTTTGAAACTGGCTGGACTTAATCCTGAAGCCATTCTAAAAGCTTCCAACCTGTAAACGGTCTGCAGAATGAAGCCCGAGATACTTAAAATTTGTTTTCACAATATGCCCTGCTGTAGGAAGGTTGAGTCTGCGTCAATTACATTACACTCAGGACACTTGGCATCTATTTTGTGCAACATCTAGAGGCATCATAGCTTGCAATGTCAAAACATAAGGAAGAGCAGAGAGATGACTAATCACTCTAAAACTCCTGGAAAGGCTTTCTCTGTAGCTCTGATGGTCCTTATTTTGCATCATTAACTCTGCAAAGAGTTATGCTGTCTGGAAGTATAGTAAGGCTATTTTTACAGGGATTTGGAGGGTTAAGTGTATGTTCCAGCTCTGTTTAGAATTTGACATAACCAATCAAGGATGATACACTCAAGGAAGTGTGTGCAAAGGAGAGTGTGGCTGGCAGGCTGTCGCCCATCAAAGTCCATAGCACTGACTGGGCTCAAGGAGTGCTCACTTCTATGCCCTTAGATAAGTTTCACCATCCCCATTGCTGTCTGAGCAGGGCAGAATTTGGTTCGCCTGACTGAAGGTATCATGCACAGGGTGGACATCACCATTTGAACTGGATCTTCCAGTCTCACAATTTATCAATGAAAAGAAACAGTTACCTTCACCTCTCAATTGTCTTCCTGATGTAGGCATCTAAAATAGCTAACATGAGCTACACCCTAAAAGTGCCAGCCTCTTTTCATTACGCTAAGGATAGCCTAGGTGACAATACCTATTCCACAGGCAGATAAAGTTGGCTGTGGTGAATTTCACCTGGGAGCTGAGTTTACAGCCTAGAACTGATGGGGAACTTAAAAAATGTCCTCAGTTTCCTTGCATGGGATTACTGCTCCTTATGACTCCCATAGCAGAATGCATCCATGATGGTGACAGCAGGCACAGAGAGGGCTGCATGGCTGCACAGTGATACAGTCTCTTCCCATAAGGTCATATGGTAAGCACACTTCCCTTCACACCCAAAATACCCACCCTGGCCTTCTTCCACAACAGTGTGTAGGACACATAGGACATCTGGAAAATGTTACACCCCATTAATTCCTACAAGTGTTACAGACACCCATGTGTGTTCACACATGCATGCACACATCTGCATGTGTACTCATACTTCAGAGGGACAGCACTTTGGAGGAGACTCACTGTCTGAAAAGCTGCAGTATTCCTGGGGGTTTAATTGAATAACATGAGCTGGAAGGCCAGACAAACAGCTCTGCAGATCAGACCAGGGCAAAAACATTTATATGGGGGCAGGGAGCTGTACAAGTTTTGGGAATTGAAGTATAAGAAATATCAGAAATATGACCTGTTGGGATCGCAATGATTGAGGAAGAAGATATGTCTGTAGATACTTTCATTGCATAAGTACTAAGAACAACCTAGGAGGCCATGTGGAGGCTGGAAGGAAGGCAGTGGAAAGCAAATGCAGGCTTTATAAGTACAGCTTCAGGGACGTCTTAGGGAGAACACCTTCCTGTAGCACACTTTGCCTTATTCAAGGTAGCTACAGCATATGGCTTAGAGCAGGACAGAGTGGCAGCTCAGTGTTCCTGTAAAGAGCTGTAAGCCCTGCTGAAAGTTTTTTGATGCGCTAGAAACTGCTAGGTATGAGCTGAAAAAACCCTATATCTATGTGTGCAGTACTCACAGGTTTGATGCAGCAGATGGAAGGGAAATGATTTTCTTTTCTGCTGTTGGAACAGTGAATGGGAGAGCAGTGGTTACTCTGAGTAGTAACTGTCTAAGGGTGAGAAGGTCCTTCCCAGACCTGCAGCACTGGCTGTTCCTCAGCACTATGTCCCTGTGCCCTTGGACAGTAGTATTCTGCCTTGGATTTTTTTTTTTTTACCCATCAAGTTTTAGACTTTAAAATTGCCTCTTAGCCAGTGTTTGGCTGTCCCCATGCTCACAGTCCTCCAGTATCTTCAAGCTTAGCCTTGCTACCCACAGCCACACAACCCCTTGCCCCTTCTGCAAGCCCTCTAGGACATGCACACAGGCCATGTTGTCCTACATTCACTGCACATAGCAAGGTAAGAGGAACTGGCTGTTAGAAACCAGTTGATTGTAAGCAGCCCCAAACCCTCATCCCCCTCTCCTGAATTTCCTGCTACCCTGTAGGGAAAGTTTGGGCTGTGGCAGTGGTGCTTGTGACACTGGAAGGGGATGGCAGGGTGTGCAACCCACCGCTCGCTGGCCTGGTCCTTCCCAGCATCTGAGGAGGGGTTGTAGGGATGACTGCTTCTGCTTCCTGGAGAGGTGGGAGGGTGGCCAGGGCAGCCAGAGGTGATGGCAGCTGAGGAGGAAGGGAGACTTTGCAACCCCACATGGGTGGGTTTAGGGGTCCTGTTTGCAGTCAAGGGGAGAAAAAACGGTAGGAGGACTAGAGACAGTGGCGATCGCTCTTGTGATCCTCCCAAACTTCAGAACCAACCTGACACCCCCTGCCACTCCAATTCCCTTATTTGCTTTAGAAGAAAATTGGACCACAGTTTTTGTTATTTCTTCCTCATCAGAACTGTGCTGCCCTTTGTGTTGGCTTTACCTCACCTCAGTGGTGGTTTCCATCCCTGGGAGGTCAACTCTCCATCTGCGCTCCCATTGGGCTCAGAGTTCAGCTCCAGTGTTGACTTGTTTGGAGAAACATGAAATAAGGCCTCCAGAAACTGCCAGTTGTCTTGTGGCCTTCATATTTCAAGTGAACTGGCTCAAGTACCAGCTTGATTAACATTCCAGTGGTTTATGCAGACTCCTGTATCTCTGCCTGTGACTCAGGTGAGGAGTTGTTGTTGCGTGTGGTCTTACTGAAGAGAAGCCACTAAGTGTTTAAGTGAAGTGCTGCAGACACCTATTGGGTCCTCAGGGCCTATGTCCATTTTCCCAATTCAGTTGAGATTGCTAGTTGCTCCTCTGTACAGGGATGTTCCATCTGTTCCTTTCCCAAGACAGCTAATCATTGCAGCAAGTCAGCTAGGAGCTGTGTTGTTCTGCTGGAATTACAGGAAATAAATGTCTCCAGGCTGGTCTGGATTGCAAAATCGTAATGTGTAGAAGCTTTCAAAACCTTTCATGTATATGAGCTGATGGGAGGACTGTTAAAAGGAAGAAATCCTGTGTGGGACAGAGTGCAAAACAGACAGGGTACTGATGTTTACGTTCAACGCTGAGCACGTCTGAACAACCTGTGGGTGATTTGGAGGCAGGTGCAGGTAAGATGAAATCATTTCTGCCCTGAATATCTCCTATCTGACAGTCCCCATCAAAGAACTACATTTATTTACGTGTTGCTATTTTGCAGAGTTGGCAGGAGGCTTCCAGCTGGCATTTTCAGAGCCCAAAGCAAGAAAAATAGCACTGCTCTCTCCTGCCTGCACTTTTACACAGTGCTTCGAATTTAGTTCCGGCAGTGTTAGGACTGCTTTTACCTTCATGCAGTTTATTAGGGCTGAGCCTCTCCTCTTTCCTAGGGCTACACTGGCATCATCTGAAACAAACAGGTATTTCTACAGTAATTCCCTAGTATGACATTTTCTGATCAATAATAGTTGTAGTTCTGTGTTGTGATTGCAAATGAGAGGAGACATGAGTCCAGGCACAGGAAGGACAGATAAGTGAAGGGGCCAAGAAGCTAACAAGCAGTCAGAATGGGAGGGTGGAGATGCTATCTGGTCTCTGAAAAGTGTAAGTAATTGTGTGCTTCACATAGCCTCTTAAAACCATCTTCTGTGCATAGACAACATTTATCCATCTTTAAGAAAAGTAGAGAGTAATCTCTGGTTTGACGTTCAGCTAATCATTTTTTTAATATGAGACTTGTAAGACATTGACTGAATGGTGCTGGCAGAGCAGATGAGAATGCATGTAACCTGGATTGTAAAAGAATGTGGAAAAGTTTCCAGGCTGCATGGCACAGGTGGCCTTGGTGTGTTTTTTGAATGGAGAGCCCTAGAATTACATTGCCATACTGAGTGTGAATGCACTGTGTGCCCAGAGTGCACAGCTACTATGGTTAGCCATGTGGTTGCTCAGTGTCTTTGGGAGTGGTTTACCACTGTGTGTGGGTGGTAGATTCAGCTGGAAAACATTTGATTATGCTGAAGAAATTCTCTGATGTGCTGCAGCTGTAATACCTCTTGCATTAGGCAAACAATAGCACTCCAGCTACCTTGTCCATCATGTTAACTATGACTTATACACTTATGACACAAGTGTTTGTGTGGCTTGCTGCCATCTTGCATTCTCAGCTGAGGTCAACCTTACATGGTGTGTCCTTATTTCCAGGCTTTTCTTGTCAGTAGTGTTGTGTTCTTCCCATTTACTGAAGAGCTTTTTGTCTCCTGGAAAGCAGGAAGTCTGCTTTCACGTTATCTTGATCCTGATTAAGGCCCATTTCACAGAATCACAGAATCACAGAATGGGCAGGGTTGGAAGGGACCTCTGAAGATCATCTAGTCCAACCCCCCTGCTGAGCAGGATCACCTAGAGCACGTTGCACAGGATGGCATCCAGGTGGGATTTGAATATCTCCAGAGAAGGAGACTCCACAACCTCTCTGGGCAACCTGTTCCAGTGCTCTGTCACCCTCACAGTAAAGAAGTCATCATCACAAAAATCATCACTAAAATGCCACCTGCAACACCAAGTTCTGGAGCATGGACTTTCAAGCGGTCCTGAAAGGTGTAGCTGCAAGTGGTTGTTTCCTTGAAAGGAATCTTGAGAAGTCCAGCATTTCAGAGGCTTAGGAAAATTTCCTCTATCTGCCTTAAAAAATACATATTACGTATTATCCTCCTGGTACCACCAGCCAGCTTTTCTGCTTCAGTCATCCTGGGTACCCATTCCTGCTTATCTTGATTTACCATTCACCTTTATTTCACTGAAGTCCCTAATTCCTGGCAAGTCTCTGATCCAGCTGTGCAACCACTGCAACCTGCAGCCTGCCTACCAAGAAGATCAGAAACAACATATTGTACTTTTCCAGCCAATGCCCAAACACTAGCTGAAAACTCACTGCCACGAAGGCATCAGATTTCCCTTGCAAATCTAGCGCTCAAGGACCTTAAGCATCCTATAGCTAGTGAACAGCTGGATTCCTTCCATCGAGCGTGGTGTTGTAAGTCTTGTAAGTAAATTTCTCAGCGCACCAAACCAGTACCAGCTAAAACATCCCAGTCTGTGTGATTAAGCGCTGACATGTCTAAGCCCCCTTGGAATCCACAGCTGGAAGCTCCACTGCTGTTTGTCCTTCTTGCATCTTGTCCATAGGCCATTGTTATGAATGGTGCCTGGCACAACATGCACAGATGAGGGATGGTAACAATGGTTGTCATCCTGTTTTATGCAGTACCATTACCATTAAGACACTTGTTTTGTCAGAGGATATCCACAGAAACTCAAAGGGATTTTTGCATGTTTTGAGGTTCGCCATCAAAATAAAATAAAAGAAAGTATATCATTCACTACATCTATGTCTGATAGCTTGTGCAATGCCAGAGCTGAGAGCACTGTAACATTAGGATGTCACAAGCTGAACTATCCTTTCCTAAGACACGTAATTTTTAAGTATTGTAAGCACATTAGAAGGATTAAATTAAGAAGCACCAGGTGTAAAGGAAGCCTCCCTGCTGCACTGTAATAAGCTAGACCTTAATGAAGAACATGAAAGCAATTTTAGTAATGCTGCATTTGAGTGGGTAATTGGAGGATGACAACAGACTAAGCAAGAGAAGTTTCTGACCTGTAGTGACACATTGATATTTGCATTTTCACTGATTCTGTTGAGAGGGGGGAAGAGAACTGGGTAAGTACAGACAGTGACCATTCTCCAGAGGAAATGTATACATGATCTATCCTGGCAGCCCAAGCACAGCCTGGAAAGAATCCGGCTAAGGGTGACACTAAGGCTATTAATAATACAGTTGGCCATTTTGTAATTTTACTTCCAACCTTTACCAAATCTTGAACTCTTTATTTTGACAGAATAAACAAGACTTATTTTATCTTTGCTTGGTTAGCAATCAGCCTCAAAGCAAGCTGAAAGCATGCCATTTCTTCGAGGGTGATGACCCAGTAATTCAGCTAGATCGACATGTTCCTGGAGCTCCTGCCCAGCACACGTTGTCGTGTATGTGAGCACCAGGGTGTGCATGTCAGCCTGGAACTCAATAAAGCCAGGTGCCATGCATTAAAGCAGCTCTTTCCTGTAAGACAACCAGTACTATGACACTGGAAAACAGTGAGGATGTTCAGCACTTACAGACAATTTTTACTTCTTCTGAAGTACTGGTTGCCAGACCTGAAGTAAGAGATCAGTGGATGGAAGGAACATAACCAGAACCTACTCTTGTACTTCCTCTGCCTAATATTTTTCCATTTCTCTGAGGGAATTTGGAGGGATGTAGTCTGCAGGTTCAGGTTTTTCTTTTGTATCTCACCAGCCATAGTCAATGCCTACTCCAACTAAACTTAAGAACTACAACTGAGACAGTAAGTCCTCTGTGGAGACAAGTAAGAGATGTCAAGCATTTTTATTATGTCTTTTCTGTTACAGATAAAACCTACTAGTGACAGTTTCCCTCTGATACACAATGCCCTAGCTAATTGGTGGGGTAGCAACCTGCCCTGGTAAAGTGGCCTAAAACCTAGAAAAACAAAAGATGTCTCAGAGAATGCTGGAAATAACTTTAGTGTCACTACCAAGCTGGCAATATAGGGTTCACTTTTGTCTGGCATTTTGTTTGCAAAAGGAAGGGCATGGTACAGGTCTCAGTACTCATTTTAAAAGATACTTTGAAGGATGAAATAAGGACTGTTATCAGCAGCTTTTCCCATGCTGTTGAGGTAGTAGCAAGCACCTCTCTTGTCAACACACAGATAGAAAATTTCAAGAACTGGTGCCTGTCTCCGTGGCAGTGTTCAGGGCCAGAGAATGAAAGCTATATTGCAGCCTCAGTCTCTTTTGTTGAATTGCCTGTAGGATGGAGCTGGATTTCAGTTCTGACACTGCAACTCCTGCTGAACTAGTTCATGTACTACATGGTGCTCTGCTTTCAGCACTTAAGAGATTGAATCTCATGTTTCATGCAGGTGCAGAGAGATTTGCATCTGTCACTTCTGCCTGCTTTTCCTGTCTCTTTAAATTAAGTATGAGGATGGAAGTAAAGATCAGGGCCTTAGGAGGCCCATAGACTAGTGTTACCTTGCAGTGCAATGAGAGGACACTGTGTAGAGGAGAGTGTTGTGGTTGAGAAGCTCATGCACAGGCTGGTTGGTTGGGCCTTTTAAGCTGATGTTATCATAGCCATATAGGGTTCAATACTGCAGGGCTCACAGGGCCAAAATGGTGGAGCACAAAGAAGAAACAGCTGCTGTGATGAATCAAGAGATTCCTATGTTCTGGTCTGCAGGAAGTCAGGAGGGGAGAGCCAGGATGGTAAACTGTGAACTGGCTTTGTGAACTGACTCAAAGGTCAGACCTCCTCGTTCAATCTAAACAAAATCTCTTTGTGCTACACGTCCTCTATGGAACACGAGGGAAATATTTTCATTGTACTCTCATTCACTCATTCCTTCTGCTTCTAACGTTTTGAATGTTTTACTGCAGTCTCAGGGCATTGCAAGTGATTTCCCCTCCTCACATGCACAAACCTACACATTCCCCCTGCCTTTCCTTAGGGCTGCTTTCCCCCACCCACAATATCAAGGAATGAAGTGCCATTGAACCCTTTCTGAATCATCACAAATGTGGGGAAGATCTTAGCAAGAAAGGGGAGGTAAGGTGCAAGACCACTGACAGTAATTTGTTTCTTTCTGGCTAGGTGAGGTGTGCTTCCAGCAAAGCCAAATAGATTGTGGCAGCTTCAAGCAGCCTGGAGGTTTGAACTGTGAAGTGGAGTATTATGCAGTTTAAAGGAAACCTGTTTCCAAAATAGGCCTGTTTGCAGTCCCTTTGACTCACAGGTCCAACCAAATTTTGCACTTTGGGGAGCCACGGACAGGCAGAAAACCTTGCCAAAATCCTACAGAGATGCAGTGGAGCAGCAAGGAAAGACTAGGAGGTTTGCAAACTGTGTCTACACAGATGGGTGATTCCTGCATGCCACTGCCAAGAGCAAAGTGAATGCAAAAAATATAGGGTAAGATTTTGCAGCCTGTTTTACCCTAAGGCAAATGTAACTTCTAATTCTGCATCTTATCAGGAATAGTTTGGGAGAAGCTCACAGGGTTTGTTCTTATGGCATTGAGGAGGGACAGGAGAGAATTTCATTTGCTGTTCTTCATCCATGTCAGACTGACCTCTGCATCCTGCACAGCTTCACAATATTTGAGGCAGACACTGTATTTGGAGCTGCTCAGCATTACAGATTTATTTATATTAAAACTAAAACAAACTCAAAACCTATTTATAAAGACATGAGATGGTACCAGCAGTTGGGTGACACATTGTAGCTGCTACAGATCCTTAAGAGCAGGGAAAGTTTCTGCGCAGTAAACAGGCCCAGAGGTCCTCTGGCTTGCTCTGCCCCCTTCTCATAGTTTGTCCAATGAAACTATGGAGCACGTAGCTCCTAAAATAGCACTACAACGTGACACTATGCAGAGGTACTAAACCCATTCCTGAAAGCAACATGAGCACACACCGGGGGGATTATGCAACTTTAACGGCCTGATGTTTGGCTTATGCTGTATTTTCAAACTCAAAAGCAACTGCTTTCACCTCAGAGCGCTACTGGATTAATGGAGAAGGGACACAGAATTCCTTCTTCAGCTGTTACACTTTGATCACAAAACCCACCTCCATTGGGACCTCTTCAGAAGCTATGTTTCTTGACAAACATGAAGTCCCAGAGTGTGTGGCTCTGTGAAGGCCTGACACATCATGTCATTTCTCATTCTGCCAAACAGAATACAAATTGAACTTTCTTCCCCCCAAACACAACAGGTTTCTGCTTTCATTTGGGAGGAAATGTTTAACCACATCTGTGAAACCCTCTCTTGTTCTGTGGGCATGCATATCTTGGGTGTTGGAACTACTTTTGCTCTTACTATATCAGTTCTGTGTAGGCACAGAGCTTATGGGTCAGGATTAAAGGAGGGCAGGGACGGGTGACATTATAGTGGGGGTCTGCTACAGGCCATTTGGCCAGGAAGACCAAGAGGATGAGGCCCTCTACAGACAGATAGGAGCAGGCCTACGTTCACAAGCCCTAGTCCTCGTGGGGGACTTCAACCACCCTGATATCTGTTGGAGGGACAGCACGGCAGGGCATAAGCAATCCAGCAGGTTCAATGCATTGATGATAACTTCCTTCTCCAAGTGATAGAGGAACCAATGAGGAGAGGTGCTATGCTGGACCTTGTTCTCGCCAATAAGAAGGAATGTGAAGCTTAAGGGCAGCCTTGGCTGTAGTGACCATGAAATGGTGGAGTTCAAGATCCTTAGGGCAGTGAGGAAGGTGCACAGTGAACTCAGTATCCTGGATTTCAGGAGAGCAGACTTGGCCTCTTCAGGGATCTCCTTGGTAGAGTACCACGGGATAAAGGCCTGGAGGGGAAAGGTGCCAAAGAAAGCTGGTTAATATTCAAGGATCACCTCCTCCAGGCACAGGAGTGATGCATCCCAACAAAGAGGAAGTCAGGCAAAGACACCAGGAGGCCTGCATGGATGAACAAGAAGCTCCTGGACAAAGTCAAATACAGAAAGGAAGTCTCCAGGGAGTGGAAGCAAAGAAAGGTAACCTGGAAGGAATACAGAGACATTGTCTGAGCAGCCAGGGATCAGGTAAGGAAAGCTAAAGCCCAGATAGAATTGAATCTGTCCAGGGACATCAAGGGCAACAAGAAGAGCTTCTAGAAGTACATTGGTGATAAAAGGAAGACTAGGGAAAATGTGTGCCCTCTGCTGAAGAAAACAGGAGACCTGGTTACCCAGGATATGGAGCAGGCTGAGGTACTCAACAACTTTTTTGCCTCAGTCTTCCCCAGCAAGTGCTCTAGCCACACCACCCAACTCACAGAATCCAAAGGCAGAGACTGGGAGAATGAGGTACCACCCACTGTAGGAGAAGATCAGGTTCGAGACCATCTAAGTAATCTTAAGGTGCACAAGTCCACGGGACCTGATGAGATGCATCTGAGGATCCCGAGGCAACTGGTGACTGAAGTTGCTAAGACACCATCCATCATATTTGAGAAGTCGTGGCAGTCCAGTGACTGGAAAAGGGGAAACATAACCCCCATTTTTAAAAAGAGAAAAAAAGAAGACCAGGGGAACTACGGGCCAGTCAGTCTCACCTCTGTGCCTGGCAAGATCATGGAGCAGATCCTCCTGGAAATTATGCTAAGGTGTATGGAAAACAAAGAGGTGATTGGTGACAGTCAACATGGCTTCACTAAAGGCAAATAGTGCCTGACAGATTTGGTGGCCTTCTACAATGGGGTTACATTATTGGTGGATAAGGGAAACGGAACTGATGTCATCTACTGGGACTTGTGCAAAGCATTTGACACTATCCTGCATGACATCCTTATTTCTAAATTGGAGAGACATGGATCTGATGGATGAACTACTCGGTGAATAAGGAGTTGGCTGGATGGTTGCACTCAAAGAGCTGCAGTCAAAAAACAGAGTAGAGATGGTATTTAGAAAGGAAATATTTTGTCTGAATATTTTGTCTAAAAACTAGAGAAGAAGCAGTGATGAGTGGTGTTCCTCAGGGGTCAGTAATGGGACCAGCACTATTTAACATCTTTGTCAGTGACATGGACAATAGGATTGAGTGCACGCTCAGCAAGTTTGCCGACAACACTAAGCTGTGTCGTGCAGTTGACATGCTGGAGGAAAGGGACAACATCCAGAGGGACCTTGACAGTCCTGAGAAGTGGGCCCATACAAACATCGTGAAGTTCCACAAGCCCAAGTGCAAGGTCATGCACCTGGTTTGGGGCAATCCCAAGCACAAATGCAGGCTGGGTGGAGGATTGAGAGCAGCCCTGAGGAGAAGGACTTGGGGGTGTTGGTTGATGAAAAACTCAACATGAGCCATCAATGTGCACTTGCAGCCCAGAAAGCCAACTGTATCCTGGGCTACATCAAAAGAAGCATGGCCAGCAGGTCAAGGAAGGTGATTGTCCCCCTCTACTCCGCTCTCTTGAGACCCCACCTAAAGTACTGCATTCAGTGCTGGGGCCCCCAATGTATGAAGGACATGGACCTGTTGGATTGAGTCTGGAGGAGAGCCACGAGGATAATCAGAGGGCTGGAGCACCTTTCCTATGAAGAGAGGCTGAGAGAGTTGGGCTCGTTCAGCCTGGCTCTGGGGAGACCTTATAGTGGCCTACTGGTACCTAAAGGGGGCCTACAGGAAGGCTGGGGAGGGACTCTTTGTCAGGGAGTGTAGTGATAGGACAAGGGGAAATGGCTTTAAACTAAAAGAGGGTAGTTTTAAATTAGATATTTGGGAGAAATGCTTCACAATGAGGGTGGTGAGGCACTGGAACAGGTTGACCAGAGATGTTGTGGATGCCCCATCCCTGGAATTGTTCAAGGCCAGGCTGGATGGGGCTTTGGGCCCCATCTGATCTAATGGGAGGTGTCCCTGCCCATGGCAGAGGGCTTCTTGGAACTAGATGATCTTTAAATTCCCTTCCAACCCAAGCCATTCTATGGTTCTATGATTTCAGTTTGAGTAAGTGGCTTTCTACTGCCTTGCTGTTCAGTAACAAATTTCCAAATATCTCCCATGCCTCCATCTCAGGGCTCTAGGACTTATTTATGTTCACAGACCTCCTTTACAGTACAGAGTGACAAGGAAACTACTAATTATTCCTTCCACTCATTGGCTAAACAGAATAATTAACATGTGAATGATAAGGGAGAACAGAACTTTTCAGTGTTGTTCTGCCAGGGCTAAATTACAGTCTCATAGAGTAGAAGGTTTTAGCTTGTTGCTAACATCCTGTCTGGAAAATTGGATGGGATATAAAATCTTGTCTGATATTGAATCTGTTCTTAAAAGTGGTGATTATTGTTTTACCACAGGATTATAGCTAGTCTTCAGATTTTCCAAGCATCAGGATCAAAAGCTGCATTTGGTACTCCAATTCTAGCAGCTGTCTTGGCTATATCAAACAGGATGTTACCTCTCACCAAGTCTTTTTTGTGTGGTTGTAGAAAAAAGTCACTTTTCCCTACACATATTCACTTCTAATAATGACTTAGCTGCAGAGAAATTTGTAATGTTGCAATATTATCTTGGTAGATTTAGTTACTTCCACTAGATGGCATTACAGCAGTACAGTCCTGATTTTGGATAGTTCCTATCTGTGCTTGGGCTGCTGGAATAATCACTATGCACAGAAATGGATTATGTTTTCTCCCAGCATTCAAAACAAGTGGGGCTTGTAACATTCTTCTTGTTCATTTCCTGTCCAATAGAATGTTTCTATTTTATACATTTTTATAGCAATTTTTTGTTTTCTTTTTCAATATGTATTGCTCTACAATCACTTTATTTCTGTATTTTGAAAATCAGTCTGTATTTTGAAAATCATTGGGTGTTTTGGATTGCATTTGCAAATATACTAACCACTGTGCACTGGTCTTCTATGTATAAAATTTCTGCCCTCAGGCTATGTAGCTCCGGTTATGGACTTTTTGTATGGCAGAAGGGAAGAATTAGGCACTTCAGACCAGCTCCACTGCAGCTAGCAGGCAAAGCACAGACCACTTACAAGAAGTGGCTGGGAATTTTGACCAATTAATTATGTTTCAAATTTATTTGTTAGGTTTGAAGTCCACTCCTCTGTACGGTCTCAGAAATGCTATAAGCTAGTGTCCAAGTCAGTTCTGACAAAAATATATTATCCTATGGATCGCACTTGGGCATAGCAAAAGTTGACATCACAATCCCTCTGCACAGATGAGCTCCAAAAGCCATTCTTTAAAACGCTTGTCTTCAAATCAACTCATTTACATTATTCAGTAATCAAATATTTACATTAGAAAAAAAATTACCAGAAATGTGAAAGCATATTCTATTC
Source organism: Chauna torquata (assembly GCA_013399475.1). NCBI lineage: Eukaryota > Metazoa > Chordata > Aves > Anseriformes > Anhimidae > Chauna > Chauna torquata. The sequence goes on along the minus strand of VXAL01001197.1, from coordinate 70,294 downwards.
TTTACCTTTGCAATACAAGAAACATAAATCAGATTATATCCTTCTTTAACCATGCACATGTGTATTTGAAGCCAAGACAAGCTGACTCAGAAAAGACAACTCTTATCACTTGATTTTCCCCATATTTAAACACATTGCAATCCTGCCTCATTGCCCTAGCATGGAATTGATTAATTTATTACCCAATTCACAAAAAGCTGAGTAAAATTTAAGTATTTCCCCAGTGATTCATCAAAGCTTCTAGTCCACCAGGTTTTCCACTTGCAAGAGAAAAAAAAAAAGCTCGAAGTACTTTTGTTTACAGGCAAAGGAGTGCTGAGGCTTGGGGAGAAGGGAGAGAGCTCAAAGCAAGGTGTGTGACTTCAAGGATGTGAGCATTATAGGTGTGAAGGGATGGCACGTTCCCCCATCTGGGATCTGCAATTCTTGAAATGAGGACTTTGGGATCCCCTTTCCTGAAACGAGGAATGTGAGGCAGCCCTTGAGTACATCTGTACGTGTATGTATGTGAATGAATGTATATATGAAGAGAGAGAAAGCAGCGCTTCCTTCTTTACCCAGTAGCCCTTTTATACTTCTTGAAGCATATGTTGCCATCCTTTTTGTTGCTCAAATAAGCACTCACTAAGGATAGGAGGCCTTATGTGCCCCCCATGGAAGCACTGACTGCCAGCCCCTGCGCTGTTACACACAAGGGCTCTCTCAGCGTCTCCTGCCCTGTTGCCATTTGCCCATTCCCATACAGAATATTCAGAAAGACACAGGATTTCAGGCTTTGGCAGGGTTACATGGCTGTTGGTTGGGTTCACAGTTTGAAATGAAGTGGTTGATGCAGTGCTTTGATTTGACTACACTAATTTGCTTATTTTCTGAGTTGACTGACAGGCAGTCAGTAGTATTTATTTTGTTTGATACCAATATATTTTTTCTAGAGGAATGCTGGCTTGGGCTTTCTAGTTAGACTTTTAAAGAAGTCGCTGTTCTAACTCCACTATCTGCCATTTGCAACTTCTATGAATTTTTGTAATTAAATCTTCTGTGTTTAGCATGTGGCCAAAGATAATTTTCCATTTGCTGAGAAAATGAGCAGAATGGTTAAACTAGAGGAGAATGAAAAGAAAAAAGCAGCAGCAGTCTTTTGAGTATCAAAAGTGGTGTGACATGCATTTGCCTACCTCAGCTGCTAAAGGACCCGAGTGGAAAAAGGAAGTTTGCCAGGGAAATACCTTTTTTGAGGGAAAAAAAGTGCTGTGGTCTGTGTTTATGTCACTAAAACTATGTCTTTGAGTCACAGCTGCATTCCACGTGGAGAGCGGGTCCAAAAGCAATGCCACCGCTTGGTCTGTGTTCCCAGGATAACAGGCACAGCTGGCTGTGTGCAGCTGCTGTGGCCAGGCAGGTCTCTATGTCCACAGTGGGCTGCAGACAGGGCCCTGGGCTGGGCTTAATTTAACTATACTTGGAAATGCTGCCTGCACGGATCATGGCAGCAGCTTACAGGGAGTGATCTCTGCATGCAGCTGTGGCCCTGCTTTCTTGTCGAGGATCGCCCTGGGGCAGACCTGCACTGGAAGAACCGGTGATGCTACTCTGCATCTATTTCCACTGATCCCAGCTGGCTGCCAAGGGAGTGGGGGCAGGGAAGTGAAGGCAGGAAGATAAGGGAGGAGATGAGGAGTGCGGAGAGGTGCAGGCACCTCCGTCATGGGGTGAGAACCTGGATCAGAGAACACTGAGGGTCAGACCCATTTGTACTTGTGTCACAGGCAGCTCTGCTGTGTGTGCCAGGCCTCCATCACTCTTACATTGCTGTTTCCCTTCAACAGAGACAACCTGGGAGCGGCCGAGCAGTGCACCTGGGACTCCGAAGAGCCCTGTGATACAGAAGAGTCCTGCAGGTACTGTTTGTTGCTGTGCCTGACCAGTGCATGGGGTGAATCTCCTTCTCTGCCAGTCAGCAAAGCAAACGAAAGTGCTGTCATTACACGGGATTTATATTTGATATACACAGTCACGTAGGAGAGCAAATGTGGTAGGGCTTTCCCTTCTGGTACATCTTCTTACCTGTTGTTTCCTAACTGATGCATCTTCTGGCCTGTCTGAAGTGCCTGCTCAGAGCTGAGGTGGCTTCTTCCTTAGAGCGTGGAGGCAGATGGTGGCCCAGTGAGTCAGTGGTGCTGCCAGCTCTGGGAAAGAAGGACAGACTGCCTTTCCCAGTCCTGCTTTCTGGTGGGTCATGGGAAGCAGCAAGCTGCAGAGGAACACGAGCTGGCTGTAGCTCCTCCAGAGCACGTGCACAAGGAAACCTTTTAGCATGTAGAAGCTACAGGGTCACCACTTCACCTCTGTCCTGGCTTTAAGTTGTGGGGAATCAAGTAACAGAGTCAGCTGCATAACTGTACTGAAAAGCTTCAGGGAGTGCAGGAAGACAAAGCAAAGCAGAAATTACTCTGGAATAAAAAGTGTTATATATAAAGGCCATTTCTGCCAGCTGACTGTAAATAATTCAGTGTAGAGAATGCTTTTTGCTGAAATTTTTCAAACTGACGCCTGTCTTTATTGGCCAAGCCAAGTGGGAAGTATGCTTGAAGGTTGTACATTTTGTTGTGACCAAAGGATTTGTAACATAGTCGTGTATCTTCTTTTAACCCTACTTTGAGCATTATTCTTTGCTCACTGTTTTCCAAAAATAAAGCACCCTACGGCTGTGTACATAAATCATAAACATCTTACAAGGCTTGCTTTCTTGACATAAACAGCCTATTTCCATTAAACCAGTGCTTTTCACATACCTTACCTTCTTCAAACACATCATTTTACCAAACAGGGCTATGGGAACTGTTTTGAGTTTTGGGGCCTCTTTTTCTTGACTCTTCCGGCTCAGTAACTCCTGTCCTAACTACTGATAAACGCCTACTGCAGGATGCTGAAGGGTGAATGGGCATGTGGGCTGAGCTTCAGTAGAGTACTCACATTTTTATTCAATTACGTGATTAGTTTTTAAAATGTGTAATTATGCATTTGCTACCTGCAGCAAGCCTGCTCACTCTCCATGTGTTCTTACAGTGAATGGCTACCACATTTCTGGGACCCCAGTACACCAACTAGACTCTGGTCATATGAGCCTCCGAAAAGCCAGTGGTGACCCCCAGGTAAGTTTTGGGGAGAAAATCCAAGCAGTGGTATTCAGGCATAAGTGGGTGTCTGCTTACGTAGTTTAGGAGTCTGCCAGAGCAGCAGGTCAAGACGCATTTTCTTTAAAAAACTGTCAGATCGGTCAGATTCATTGCATCTAGAAAACTCAGTCTTTGTGTCCAACTGGTAAAACAGTACAAAGTGCCAAAATACTTTGAATTTTTGTGTCTTACCGCTCCTTTCTAAAAAATCTCCCGGGCCACTTCAGTCACTGTGAATAACCCTACAAAATTTCCTGCCATTCTAGCCTGAACCCTGGGCCTGTCTCTAGCACAGTCCTCTCTAGACATGCACATCTGCCCATGTCTGTATCTCATTGTATTTTCTTGCAGCTCCAGCCTTCCCTCCCAAAGACTTTATTCACAAAGAATTTGTCTGAAGCTTGTTTCTCAATTACTTCATCCATTTCAGTGTGTCCTTTCACAGGCCCTCCTCTGTGTCTTATATAGCCCGTGCCACACCCATCTCATCACCTCGGGCTAGCGTTCAAGATGCTGACTCGTGGACGGCCAGTCTCCCCTGCCTGTCTGTCTGAATTTTCACTAAATATGTGTGCACTTTTGATTGCACCACCTCGTGTCTCCAGGGGAGTCTTCCCTGCATATTGGCATATGCAGCACAGGGCCCTCTTCCAGCTCCTCACCTGAAACTCTTCATTCCCTGCCAAAACAGCAACAGTTGAATAGTTGCATTGTGCTTCCCAGCCTGCTGGCTGTTTTCCCTTGGTGGTAGAGGGCCTGAGTTCTCTCTTTCATTTCTCTATTAACTGGTAGGCTCTTCTGCAGGGCAGCTATTCAAATACTCCCAGTGAAATGTATGTTTTGTGTGCAGTTACTATGCTGAACTGGATTGCCTGTTGCTCTTAGTGTCTCTGTGATTTCTTGGTCTAAATTTTGTGTTGTCTGCCAACTGTCCCTCTTTGCTTTCACCATCTTTCTTACCCACTGCCTTCTAGGTACTGGACTTCAGTGTTGCCCCATCGCACCAGGGCTGCTGTTTCAGCTGAACCATTATTTCTGGCTTTGCTTTCCCAGTGGATTTATGGCATTTCCTGTGATGAAGTCCATCATTTCAGATTCCCTGTTCCTTCCACATCCATGACAAACATCTCACACTTAACTTCTGCACTGCTTCTTCTCTGAGCAGCTTACACTGGCTGGAGGCAGAACACACCTAAACTAGCTCAAGACCATTTAAAAAACTGACATAGTGCATTACTGGACAACCCTGTCCACATGGCTGCTGTGTCTCCCTCAAAGAACCCAAATAAATGTGCAGACTGTGACTTCCTATTAAAAAAAGCCATGTTAATCCTTGTGCAACAAATCTTGTTTCTCAAGGTATCTGCTTGGTATACAAGTCAGATTAACTGACTCCTCCAGAACTTTATTTCTAACATTTGCCACTTTTATGGTGCTGAGTCTGACTCAAGTTCACCTGTTTGACTCAAGTCACCTTTTTGCTCAAATTCACATTTGAGATACATGGGGAGCCCATTTTCATGCACTGCTTTGCTTAGCTGACTCAACCATCAGACTGACAAAAATCCTTTTCATGACTTCTTTCATTCACTTCAACAGTCTCCATGATACTTTCTTTCCATTACTTTTATATTACCAGTTTTCCCAAAGTGAAGTCTTGTCTTCATTTGTGCTTTGAACCTATAACTAGTTTTGAATCTGTAACTAGCTGCTGGTGCCATTAATTCTAAGAGCAGCTTGTGCCCGCACCCACTTGGGAATCTGCTTTTCCTGGGAGCTGTGGATGCTTTTGCAGAAGAGTAATGAAAGTAAGGAAAACATCTGACCATAAGCTGTTGGTTGCAGGAATGTGTTTTTCTACAACTGTTCTCTAGACCATCAAACTCTCCTACAGTCTGGCCTGTCCCTCTCCTACCTCTGTGTTGGGCCATCCCAAGCTGCTTTGCCTTGACTGCCTCCTTGTCTGTTCTTGGCACAGGCTTTTTCCTGCTGGAGAGCAGCTTCCAGGCATTCTCCAGGACTCTTAGACCTGGGTAGCAGCCATCATGCAAGCAAATGCTGGCAAGGTCCCTTGGACAAGCTCAGCCGCATTTCTTGGAAACAGGTCAAGGGGGAAAAAGCCACAACTGCAAACAAAACAGAGCTGTACTGTGCTGGGCACAGGGCCAGACCTTGTTTACAGCTTCCTAGAGAGCAGCTAAATGCTGCCCGTTCAGGTTGTCACAACTTGCAAATGCAGCAGCAGAACTGCCTGGCTGGCATGCTGCATGCCAGCAGCAGGCCAGTGTGAAACCTCACACATTCAGCCCTAGTCACTTTGCTGTTGATGTGACTTCAGCTGGACATTGAATTTCAAGTTGTAGCTCAAAGGAAATGCTATGTTCAGGGGCTCCAGCAGAGCCCTGGCCCAGGCTGGCCCAGATATATTCCCTTCCACCCCACCAAGTGTGCCCCGAGTCGTCCCTGCAGCCCCACTGTGGGTAGTGATCCCAGGGAACAGGAGCAAGGGGCAGGGGCCAGAGCAGCATGGGGACCGTAGCGCAGGTCCGCGACTGTGGCGGCAGCTCGCGTGGGCTCGCATGCTGTGGAGGGAGGGGATCCTGCTGCCTCCGAGCCGGCAGTCCGGCCTGTGACACGATACGCCGTCCCGCCCGCACACCCAGGCGCACCCGGCCGGCGGGGCTGCGCACACGGCCGGGGCAGGCGTGCACCGTGCTCTGCGCGCCCGTGTTATCCCCGCAGCGCGGCTCGACCCGCGGCCGCCCCCTCCAGAGCGGCGCAGCGGAGGCGAGAGGCGGATCGCCGGGCCGCTCCTGCCCCCAGGGCTTGGCCGGGAAGCGGTGGGGCCAGCGGCC
>VXAL01001197.1:23505-63746 GCA_013399475.1 Chauna torquata | reverse complement strand
GCCGCGGGGCGAGTGCGGCCCGCAGCAGAGGCGAAGAGCCAGGCTGCTGCGGGGTGGGGGTGGGGCGGGACGGGACGGTGAAAGGACGGGTCGTGTTGCAGGAACGGGTTCTTCACCACGAGTAATTTTGCCGTGTTTAAACACTAAGTCAGGGACCCAGAAAAGCTTTGGGATCTCCATCCCAAAGGATGGAACTCCAGCTAGGAGTAGGATGATCCTTGTGGGTCCCTTACAATTCGGGATTTTCTGTTCTGTTCTCTTCATCCTTGGATATTTTCAGAATGCAATTCCAGTATGATTTTTCCCTTTGATTCTGGTGATTTCCTGTGATGAACAGGAGATAAGGAAATACCTGAAAAAGGCAACATGCATTCTCTGAAGATGCTGGATGTGAATCAGGTGTCCTGAGAAAACTTACTCATCTTTTAACCGTTCACCCCCACCCCCTGGAACAACCTGAATATTTAAAGAAGCACTGATTAGAAAAACACAGGATATGGGTCATTGTCCTGCTAGAGAAGAATTTTTGTCTTCTTCTCAGAGAGGTATCAAATGCATTTTTCTGTGCCAGAGCAATTGAAGATTTCTGATATAGGCAAAGATTTTAGTTATCTGTATGAAGTTATTATTACATTTGCTTTTAATAATAATAATTAAACATAGCTAATTCAGTTAAGATGTTCTCAATATCAGGTTTATAACCATTAATATATTTTGTATGACTAGTGACTTCATCTGGAGCACAGTTTGCAATTCTGGACTCCTCAGTACAGGACAGATGTTTAAAAACAGGAAGGAAATCAAAAGAAATTAATGGAAGTGGCTGGAAGTACAATAGTTTATTTAAAAGGAAATAATAAAGATAAATGAAAAGATAAATGAGTTGCTGTGATAAAGGAGAGAAAATAAACATGCTTGCAGTTGTGAGCATTGGCAGGGTACAAAATCCAAGACAACAAAAAAGGAATAATTTAATGTTATATATTATTGTTAACTGTTACTACAAGAAGGAGGTTGTTGTCTGCATTATCGCATATGGCCTGTTGATTTGTCTGTCGGTGAACATGATTCCCAGGGTTTCTGATGACAAGGGTGAGGGTTCGGAAGGAGCACGCACAAATGTCCCCTTCTGAGTGCACTCATTGCCAGTCATTGCCAGTCACAGCTACATTTTCAGGAAAAAACAATATCTTCAGTAGTTTACCTGGTTATCAAAATCAGTTGTTAAAAATTAAAAGATATGTTGTTTCTGTTAATTAGTGTATTGAGAGTGTGGTATGTCATGAAGTGAATATAAATCCATTGGTTACGGCAGATTTGCAAATGTCCTGGGGAATCTGCTGGTCTGCTCTAGGACTGGAAACCTGTCTGAGCCACCTACTGTACTCACAGCCTCCTCCCTGCCAGGTGTGAGGGGTAGAAGCAAACCACAGCCAGAGTATCTTGTCCAGAGGGACCAGATGTGGTCTTCAGGTGGATTGTACTGTGCTGTAAGAGCAGCACAAAAGTGAGAGCACCCGTGTTTCTGAAATACTTGTTGCTTACAGGGTGAGGACTCAGGCTGTTCACTGGGGGTGGTTTTCACTGTCGTATTTGCTGGCTCGTGTGCCATCCGGTAGCATCTGTAAAGCAGTAAAGTGTTGTGTGTTATGCAAAGGTCACTGTGTGTGCCTTTCTCCAACAGAAGTCCAAAGCTTTCAAGTGCAATGCATCAGACAGGCAAAAACAAGCTAATTTTAACAGCTGTTTGCTCCAAGCCATAGCCTGCGTCAAGGAGGCACAGTGAAAAACAACATTCTCATACGGAGTGTAAACTGTAAAGCAATGTAAATTCCCCCCTCCCAGCGGAGGTTATATTGGTTCAGCACCACTCCAGCTGATGCTGGGATGCTCTGGATAGCAGAGCTGCAGGGTATGTCCTTAGCTTGCTGTTGAATGGCTTTTCTTTCTTGCAGGCAGAACCTCTTGCACAGAGGAGTTTGGTCATTAACTTTGGAGTTCTCAGTCCAGCAAACCTCCACCCAAACACAAACCCTGTGATATGTAAGCTGCAAATGTCTGGTAATGATGCCTGATCAGCAGCTGCAGCCTAGTGGTCTCCATTTCACTGCTTTCAGCAGAGGAGTGGCACTTTGTTACTGTCTTCCTAGGAATACAAGTGCCTTCTCTATGTCCAAAGAGCAGTTTGGGAGTATGGCTTACTGTTGATTCTGGAGATCCTGAAGGCATGTGTGAGCTGGAGTATTTCTTGTCTATATGTATACAACAAGAAGAAGGGTATGGTGTTTTCTCTTTGGTAAACAAATATTACCAACACTGGGAGTCTGTTTTCTCTGGAAAGGAACCCCCTGATGGGTTATATCATAGGCTGTTATGAAACTGCCGTTTGTACAAATTACTGATGCTCACTTAGGAAGCAGAAGTGCAGGTCTGTGGTCTGCATTGATTTTGCAGTGAGCTTCAAGGTGCAGTTGTTAGTTTTTGCCTGGATGGTTTGCTGTCTGATTTCTGAAGAGATGTCCCTCTGGACAAGAATTACCCACGGAAGCTGAAGCTCCTGTAATGTAGGTGAGGGAGAGTTAAACGGAGAAGGTACAATAGGATATCATGCCCTGGGAGAATAGAGTGTTATTTCATTTGAAGAGCAAGAAACCTTCTGAATGTATCTGATGATACAGTGATTTGTGATTGTGGGTTTCTTTCTGAAGAGTGTTTAAGTGCTTGATCAAGGTAAGACATGACTTGGAAAATGCCGACATTTATATTGCTTATGTTGGACACATAAATGAATGCCTGCTGCGGATGGGAAGAGGAGCAGTCTACATACAATAGCTTAATATTTTGTGCTTCTGTGCTCTGCATCTGAGGTGAACGCAGTGTGAGGCTGCCCATTCAGCAGCATTGTCTGTTCTGCCCTGGGGTTGACAGCATGGTAGAAGCTATCAGAAATTCCCTGCTTTGGTGGTCACTGAGCCTTCTGGACCTTTCTACAGATAGACCAAATAAAGAAGGTTCCTAAACAGTTTTGGCAGAATCTACCACTTTAAATAGGAAGTGGATGAGTTTTCTTTGTCAATGTTCAGAACTTCAGTTGGCTGTTCTCCCCTCCTGTTGTACTGCAGCTGCAGCATCCAGTGCTGCCAGTGCTAAAACCATGTGCAAATTCGTGATGTTGAGGTTACCTAGACACAGCCTAGGCATTCCTGGGCTTCCCTACCCGAGTAAAGTTAAAACTGCCCAAGCCTTTATTTGTGCCTACTCTCTTAAGAGGTGTCAGCCATCCTTCCTATTTGTCTGTTTTGTCCAAACAGCCCCATTTGGCAGATGATCTTATTACACTTAGCAGAGTTGGCCGTTGTACTTTTGGTGTTCAGGTCTTCAGGTCTTAATTGAGATTGTGAAGCAAATAGTGAAGTTAAGCACTCTGGCAAAGTTGTGTTGTCCTTAAGGTGCAGTGAATGTGCAGAAGTTGAAGAAAAGAGGAAGTAAGTTGCCCCTCAGTAGCTGCTTTACTTCAGCACGGCAGAGTAAGCTCACCCATTGTCTGCTCACTTATTTATATTGTGTCTTATGTAATAAATATGTAGTTGATTATCTAAACCTTGATCAAATTATTCTTGTTTTATTCATGTTGCTTGGCATTGTCTCATTTACCAGGGGCTGCTGGTAACCGCTTCAAAGCACGCAGATGACTTTGAAGTCCATGAAATGAGTGTGCATGTCCATCCCAACAAAGTTTCTTGTTATTGTGCACACTGCTCTTGTGCAAATCCAGTAAAGTCACTGGCATCCCAGTGACTTTTCTTCTGTAACCCTTTTGCATCTCAGACATAAACAAGTCACCTACAAAGTTAACAGCTCAATTTGCCATCACTACCAATGCACTCATGAAATATGAGCTGGAATATTTAGCTGCAAAGAGTATAATTGCTTTTGCTCACAGTCAGTATACAGGCAAAAGTATTTTCACCTGTTTCTTAATTTGGTACAAAACAGGCTTGTCAGAGAAAAGCTTCAAATTAGGTTGCTTGTCTGCTTTTTTTTCCCCTCAGCTTTGTTGTCACCAGGCTGCTTTCTTCCTGCCTGGCTGTTCGCTTAGCTTATGTTAGGAGTATGCCTTCCTGGTGTCTTTTCAGTAAAGTTGCTTTGTTGCAAGCTGACAACAACCATTATTTTTATTGGTGAAAAGGCTGGATGAGGACTTAATATCATGGTGATGCTGATTGTCACCTAGGCTGTCTTGTGAAGTCCTTGCAAACATAATGCGAGTCATAACGCCTTTTTTTCTCTTAACGTTCTGTGACTCTGTCATTAGCTGAGATACATATTTTAATATATATTTAATATACATACAGCAATAACAGCTGTAGTAGTCACTTCTACATGATTCTCTTCAGGCCTTGTTGCCTAGTCAGAGATTTTGAAAGAGATTAGAGTGGTTATTGTCTTTCACGTTGTTTGAATTTGGACTTTGCACTTAGCCCGATGTGCTGTCAGATATATGATGATGAGAGCAGTGGTCCCTTGAGGAGGGAGTGGGCATCACTCTTGGGATTGATAAGGCTGTTTAATACAGTGGACTGGACTGTTAAACATCAGGACACCAGTGCAAAATACTTTGACTCTCTAGCATCAGGCAAAAGACCGTCATTGGGACTGAGCTGGTGAACCAGAGTGCTTTTTTCAGCTTTCTTTGATTTTAGAAACAGGAAAAGGAACATTTCAGAGGAAGGTTTGTGGGGGGGAATGAGATGTGGTGACTCCAGTACTTGTACATGGCCTTATCCTGCTGAGAGCCTGCCCAGTGATCCCTGCTCTTCTGAGAAACATGGAGAAATTTTATAAATGTTTGGAAATTCAAATCCAAGAGTTCTTGTTTAAGTATAGGAAATATCTGGTGATGGAAGGAAAGAAAGAGTCACAGGATTTCCTAGACAATCATATGTTGTTTTTTATTAATATTTCCAGAGTTTTGAAAAGTTTCATGCTGCTGCAGGGACTTAATATAGGAAACTGTGAGTTCTCTTTACTGCACAAATAATCTTCTTTGTTTGCTTGTTTTTTTTTTTAGGATTTCAAAAGCTTCTGCATTGTACTTTTAAATTCTGACACCAGTTTCCTTTTAAATGTGGTTCTAGACTTAGTTGATTTTTTTTCCAGGCAGTTCAGCATCATTTCTATACAATTAAGTATAAACTTTTGAGAAGTGAAGAATGTTTGATTTATTAAGAAAACTTTGAATCTGGTGATACTCTTTGAGAAATGCATGAATTAACCCTACTTTCATCACCTGTTGACGTTTACTCACTGTTTCTCTTCCTGCCATGTACGTGGAAGTAGTGTGGTGTGTTCAGTCCATCTCAGTGGGACACCTTCACCTCTCCAAGTGTGGGAAATTCAAGTGATTCTGTTTATTTATTCAGCATACTAGTGACATAACAGGGAGTCTTAAAGTTAATAAGTAGCTTCCAACTGACACAGGTTTAGTTTTTGTGAAACAGGTGCCATTTTTAGCAGGAAATATGAATTTCCATTGCAGTTTCCTATTGCCAATTTCTAAGTTGCAAGGAGCAACTCGTGTGCTGTTGTATGTGGTTCTTGCTGTCCGTCACATCTGTGTCTCAATGTGCACAGTGGGGTGATGCCCAGTCATCTGGTGAAGGCTGCAAAATACAATTAGGAGGTGCATTCCCCCCCTCCCCCCCTTCTCGTTATCCAGTGTGACAATGTTGTGCCCTAGAAATCTGTCTTGAAAGCATTATTATTTTCATGGGAAGCATTGGTCCTTTGCCAGTTGAAATGAATTATCTTAGGCCACACAGAACTCCACTCAGTAGCGTATTTCCACAGGGGACCTTCTGGCCATTCTCTGCAAGACTGCCAGTAAGAGGATAATCTGATAGATGGCAACCAGAATAGCTTCTTCTTTCACCATTGCAATATCGATGCTCCTGATTTGGAGATGTGAGTTGTTTCCAGTGTTCCGAAAACCTCCAGGCAATCTCTTCACCTCTTTTGCTTTCTGCTGCTGCCTGTTTTTAACTTGAGCTACAACCTGAGTTTCTGTAGCATGGCGGCCTGCTCTTAGGAAGCAGCACCTTGTCCTGGAGGCCCATGAGGAGTGTCGTGTAAGCACATGCTGTAGCTGGGCGCAGGGCAGTGTTTCATGCAGGCTGCTGTCTGCGTCTGGAGAGGCTGAGGGGCCTGTGGCTGTCACCCAGGTTTTATTCAGTAAGTGCGAGAGGCAGCATCAAAGCCAGCAATCCTCAAAGCCAGAAACTGTTTAAACCTGTGTCTCACATCCCATTGCTACACGTGGTTACATATAACATTCTTATTGCTAGCAATACTTTATGTCCCCCCTCTTTGTGACCACATGACCTACAAGTGTTTCACACTCACACCAAGCAGTTGGCCTCTAAAACAAACGGAGAGCAGTTGTGTGTAGGTTTTGAGGCCATTTTATTTTTTTAAGGGAAAACTACAATATATTGTTTTATTTGAGAAACGGTCAGCAGGAAGGCATGCTAAGGTACAAGAGCAGCCTGTGACTGGCAATCGCACGGGATTTGGTAATCTGAGAAGCCAGGCAGAGCCTTTTTGTCATTTGCAAGGTGTGTTGTCATTGCGTGTCTTTTTGGTACTGATCCAGGTTGGTGCTTGTCAGGTGCTATCTGAGAGCAGTGATTTGGCTTAGGGTTTCTGGCCATTATGTGTAAGACCTTTGGACTGATCTGTTCTGAAAATACCTGATGGGGTGAGAGGAGCTGACCTCTCAAGAGTGTTGAACCAGTGTGCGCTGGCAGCCCCTTGTGCCTGAACTTTCCGGTGCCCAAGAGCTGCTCAGGAAACCTCTGCTTGGGCTGGCCACTCGCGCAGGAGAGGTGCAGGCTCCTCTCTGTAGCTGGGCTATTTCCAGGGGATGATGGACTTTGCTTACACGCTTTTAGAATTGATAGACCCTGAATGGAGAAGGGAGGGTAACCCAACCTACCTAACCAAAAAAAACAGGACAAGACAGGCTTGCAGTGCAGTCTTTAGAAGACTGAGCTGACAAGGAAGAGAAAAATGTTAGCTGAGACAAAAGACTTCCTCAGCAACATGTTCCTCACAGATAAGCTTAGTGCTGGAGGCTGTGTGGTGTCAGAGGTCAGCCTGGGTTAATGCAGGTGCCCTTCACTGCACCATCCCACTCTGAACTGAGCCTGAGTTTTATAATTCTTGATCTGTGACACTTCTGATGGAGATGTGTGAAGGAACTGAGTGTTTTCACAAGCTCCTAGTGCCCAGAGTAGATGGATGTTGGCAACATGTGGCCTGTCAGAGGCTCTGGCTGGGAGCTGTGGGCTCACTGGTGCTTAGCTGCTGAGTGTCAGAGCCCTGCTCTCTGACCTCTTGCAGATCACACTGAAGCCCGACAGGAGCTGGAAGGGAAGCAGAAAGCGAAGACGTGGCTTAGAAAGGGTCTAGCTTAGGTGATAGCCAAACACCACAAGAGAATGGTCCTGAGCCTGCTTTGAAGTAGAACTGGCAAGCTCTGGTAAGAAAGAGCGATCCTTCTGGAGAAGAAGGTTAGAGAAAGTTGTTGGATTGCGTACAGGACAGCCACTGAAACTTTGGCACAGGCAAACAGTGGCAGAGTTGATGTGGCTTTGCAGGAACAGTGTTGTATCAGCTAAAGGCGTTGTCTGCATTGATCTGGCATGGTGGGTTTATACCATGTCAGCACGTCACAGCAGAGTGCTGTGTCCTTTTTGATCCCCTTTGAATAGCCTGAAGGCAGATTCATGACCTATAAGCACTAGGTTTAGGTTTGCGTGTGCAGCTGTGATAGCCCTGCCGATGATCGCTTTTTGGACTTCCCTTGAATATTAAATAATCCAACCCAGAAAAACAGACAGTTATATTTGTGATGCTTTTCCATCCCTAATTTTGGTTGGGTCTTTGATTAATATGCAAGTACCCTTTGTGTCCAGTGAACCTGCCGGTACAGTAAGAGGGCCCAGCAGGAGTTTTACGAGAGCATTATGTAGTGATAGAGAGCCCTGACTCGTGCTGGTGCTTCCCTTGAAAAGGTCATAGCTGCATCTGGAGTTATTCTTCAGCATGTTCTGCAGTTGCTGTCACGTTTTTCACTTACTCTGTGCTTTTATCAGGCTACATTTTCTACTGTAATAACTAAATGAGCACTTGTGCATTTTTATGCCTTTGTTTAATGACTGTGTGATGAGTTCTGTCTCAAAAATTGCTTGGCTTTTGCACACTGAAGCCTAGCTGATTTTCAAGAGTTTCTGTTCCTTTCTGCAGGAGAAAGATGCATGAAGCTTATCTGAAGCAAGCTTATCTGTAAAGGTCTTTGACATCGATTGAATGGCTGCATGCTTAAAAATAACACCTTTTTTGTAATCTTGTAGGAAACTAACATAACCAAAATTTGCTGATGAGATATGCCAATAGCAGTGCCTTCAGTGCTCTTAGTTGTTCGCAGTATTTCTTGTGTTCAGGGCATGCTCAGGGTGTTTCATTTCAGGTATTTTACTACAGCTCTGTTAGAGATCTAGGAGAAGCCAGTGTATGGCACTTTTGAATCAGACAGGTTTTCCTCTTGTGAAACAAGTAGTGTATTGTCCTCTGAGCTGACACTACTGCTTGCTCAGAGGTGCTTTCTGGGAATACTTAACTGCTGTTTCCGTGCAACAACCAATTTTTCTTCACCAGCATGTGTTCACTGTAGTTTTTTTGATAGGAGTGCATGTATATAATCTTTCGCTTACATATTTCTAATCAGCAGCTAAATTTCATTCTTCTAACTCTCTTCTGCTTTCCTTTTTTACAGATAAACTGTGTGACTTTCCCCCATCCTGATGTAATGCCAGAGCAGCAGTTGCTGAAACCTTCGGAGTGGAGCTACTGTGATTATTTCTGGGTAAGTAGGCAGCCAGCCACATGCCATATTGCAGCTCTTGAGCTTCAGAAAAAGTGGAACAAATAGCTTGATTTGTGGTACAAGGTAAAGGAAAATTTGGGCTGAACTACAGTGTGTTATGGCAGTGCAAGCAAGACTGAAGAAGCCAATGAAGATCATGTGGAGACCATCTAACCAGGCTCAGATGTGGACAGTTATTTGAAGAGTGTCCAGAAAGGCAGCATGAGCTGTCAGGAGATGGTTTTGGTCAGGAAATGGGTAGGATGTAGGACAAACTACACATCTCAGAATACCTCAGCCAAAAGAGCTGTGCAGCAGGAGGGGGAATAGAGAGGTGGATGACATACAGGGAACATTATTTCAGTGTTTCTCAGACCACAACAGCTAGGAGAGCGCAAGGTAGAGGTATCACATCTACAAACTTTCGGCAAAATTGTAAAGCTTGCTCCCACAGGATGTTCTGGAGGCCAGATGATAAATTATTTTTTTAAACGATGAGATGTATTGGGTTTATGTGACAAGGTTTTGGTAGCAAGGGGGCTGCAGGGCTGGCCTTTGTGAGAAGAGGCCAGAAGCTGCCCCCATGTTACATAAGAGCCAGTTCATGAGCTTTTTTATGAATTTTGCATGTGTTTTCAGTTATCAGTTATTAAAGTGTTTCCATTGTTTAAAAAAATCAGTTTCACTTTAAAAATAGTGTAGTTATAGTTGCAGCAGCACTTCCCTTGTAAGTGCTCAGTGTTATGACTAACGGCAGTAACTTGCTAAAATACACTAGCACGCGTACAAATGGTTGCATTACCAAACCATTAGTGTTTCTTCAGTTTCTTCCAGTCTTCTGATCCCAATGAGCAATAAAGTCAGAAATGGCTTATAGGCTTATTTTTTATGTGTCTTTCAGAAGACACCACCATGCTTGGTTGTTTCCATTTAAGTTTGATAACTGCTTGGCTGTTTGGTTTTGTTCATATCTTGCCCTCAGTGGAACTTGTCTGAAAGTTGCCTTTCTTCTGCAAGCATTTATCCTCCCATAGCTCTGCTCCCAGGTCTTTCTTCTCATTCAGCCTTGTAATCCATGATCTGACCATGACTTACCTTCCTTCTTCAATCCGCTCCACTGCTCCAGTCTCAGGCTTGTAACACCCTACTGCCCAGTGCCTGGTATTGTGGCTGTACATCCTAAAGTCTCATGCTTTGATTAATGTGTCTTTTTTCTTGGTGCAAATATACAGCACCCAAGGTATTGGAGCAAAAAATGTAATCCTTACAGAAGTGTTCTCTGGGCCTGTTAGAAGAGAGTGGGAAATGAAATTCTGAAATATGGAAAAGCAGAGATAGGAGAGAAAGAAAAGGCAAGACAGTGTTGGTCCTTGCAGCAATGCTGAAGTCAGTGGAGCAAGGGATTAAAAAGGCTGTATAGGAGAAAAGCAATGAAAGATGGGATGGACTGTGGTAAGCTATTGAACAAGTTGCAGTTTTGCCCTGCTTTACAGCAAATCTGTGCAGACTGGCCGTTTTTTCTGGTGGTTTTTTTTTTTGAGTGCAAATGAGGATAGAATTTTACAGTCTATTATAGGTCATTTAAGACTACGTAACCCCTGAAAGGGGCAGCAGACTCCTTCCTTTTCATGCATCAGTTGTGCTGGCTCCAGGATGCATTTTTTCTTTGCAGGGTGTTGAGTTGTCAGGGCTCGCGCTTGCCAGAGCCAGCCCAGGGGAGTCAGCAGATATAAAAAGCCATGAGCAGAAGGGAAGGCAATACTGCTGCTTTTGCCCCAACAGCCTTATGCTAGCTTAAGATAACTATAAAGCTTTTTTTTTTTTAAAGGGGAAAATGAGAGGGAAAGAAAAAGTGTTGAAATATTCCCCTGAGAGGGGCTGAGGTGTTGTGATCAGCAGCTTTGTCACAGAAGATGCTTTCTGCAAAAGGATCTTCAGACACCACTGCTGTGTGCTCAGACTCCTCGGAGACGGATTAGATTGCCACTGGGAACTGCGTGTCTGTGCTTTTGATCCCCATATCTTTTGGTTGAACTTCCTTTTTCCTTCCAGGCTGATAAGAAGGATTCACAAGGGAACAATACAGTGTCAGGATTTGAAATTCTTCTTCAAAAGCAACTTAAAGGGAAACAAACGCAGAAAGAAATGGCTGAGTTCGTTCGAGAAAGGTAATTAGCACTTTGCTATCAAATTAACTATTTCTGGCAATATTTTTTTTCATTATATGGATATTCCTTTATGTACATTAATCACAGTGCTTAAACTGTGTAAAACTGTGTAAAAGATATGCTACCAATTCTTAAAACACATAAAATACTTCTGTAATATCTATCCACACTCTCCAGTCTTCCCCAGCTCTCACTCGTGTCTCAGCTGTCTCAGTCATATTGCACACAGTCCCTCCATTTAGATGGAAGGAACCAAGAAAATTTAAGCTGCAAGGTTAAGAGAAAAGCCTGGATATGGGAAAAACAGAGTAGAGATGGTATTTAGAAAGGAGATATTTTGTCTGAATATTTTGTCTAAAAACTAGAGAAGAAGCAGTGATGAGTGGTGTTCCTCAGGGGTCAGTATTGTGACTGGCACTATTTAACATCTTTGTCAGTGACGTGGACAGTGGGATTGAGCGCATCCTCAGCAAGTTTGCCGACAACACTAAGCTGTGTGGTGCAGTCGACATGCTGGAGGGAGGGGACACCATCCAGAGGAACCTTGGCAGGCGTGAGAGGTGGGCCCATGCAAACATCATGTTCAGCGAGGCCTGCAAGGTCCTGCACCTGGGTTTGGGTAATCCCCAATATCAATACAGTCTGTGTGGTAAATGGACTGAGAGCAGCCTGCAGAAAAGGACTTGGGGATACCGGTGGATGAGAAATTGGACGTGAGCCACCTGTGTGTGCTTGCAGCCCGGAAAGCCAACAGTATCCTGGGCTGCATCAAAAGAAGCATGGTCAGCAGGTCAAGGGAGGTGCTTGTCCCCCTCTACTCCACTCTCTTGAGACCCCACCTAGAGTACTGCGTTCAGTGCCTCTCTCCTATGAAGAGAGCCTGAGAGAGTTGGGCTCGTTCAGCCTGGAGAAGAGAAGGCTCTGGGGAGACCTTATAGCGGCCTTCTGCTACCTAAAGGGGACCTACAGGAAGGCTGGGAGGGACTCTTTGTCAGGGAGTGTAGTGATAGGACGAGGGGTAATGGCTTTAAACTAAAAGAGGGTAGATTTAGATTAGGTATTTGGAAGAAGTTTTTGCTGTGAGGATAGTGAGGCACTGGAACAGGTTGACCAGAGAGGTTGTGGATGCCCCATCCCTGGAAGTATTCAAAGCCAGGTTGGATGGGGCTTTGAACAACCTGGTCTAGGATACCTGGCAGGTGTCCCTGCCCATGGCAGGGGGGTTGGAACTAGAGGGTCTTTAAGGTCCCTTCCAACCCAAACCATTCTACCATTCTGCCAATTTGTTGACATGGAGCATAGGTGCAGTTTACTAGATGTACAAAAAAACATCACTTGGAACTTAAACTGGTTGTGAAGCTAAATTACATATGCAGATATTTAGAGTGAACCCAGAATCTTAAAGGCAGATGCTACCTACAGAAAATACCAGAACAGTATTAATGGTCCATTGCTCTGCTGACGTGGTAAGTGCACTGAGCACCAAACAAGCAGTTGATAGATGCACAGTTCAACCAAGTACTAGAGATGATGTGACATCATTAGTTATAAGTAATGTCACTAGCATTTGAAATTGCTTGTCATGTGTCCAAGCCAGTATCAATCATCTTGAAGATGACTCTCAAACCTTGAGAACAGCCGATAGGGAACAAACAGTGTTTAATCCCAAAAGAAGGGCAGAGCACGTTGCTGAATGTTCTCTCTTGGAGGCAGTTGCACCAATTGAAGGAGCTGGTGTCCTCAGCTGCTGCCTCTCCGTTGGTGCTTCCTGCTGAGCTGGTATTGTCTTCCTTCTCCACTGCTGCAGTCACAGCATGGTTGTGCTGAGGTAAATAATGGTAGAAGCAATGAACAAGGCCAGAAACAGACAACTGCATCGGAGTTTGTGGGGCAGTTTGGGCAGAACCTGTTGGTAGCTGTTTTCATTTGTGTTTTTTCTTCCTCCCTCTCAGCTGTTTTTAATAATGGGGTATGGCAGCTATACAAAGTGTAGCACAGGCAATGAAGACAGTCTGATACAGGAGGTGCAGAGTGCCCAGTATCCATGTGTGGTTCCTAATGTCTTTGAAGTAAGACAGTCTGAGAGACAGTTGCCTGTATGATCCACAAAAATGTGAGCAGTAGAAGCGGGTAGAAGAAAGGATCAGCTGGCAAAGGAAAAATAAAATTGAGAAACAGACTTGCTAAGCTAGAAGATGAAAAGAAAGCAAGCAGAATCGTGATAGGAATGGCCAGGTAAAATTGGAGGAACGCTGCTCTGAAGAAAGTAGTATATAATAAAATTTGACAGAAATGAAAGAAAGGAACGTTCAGGAGGGAAGGAGAGTTGGCATGAAATGCTGCTGGACTGGGCTGGAGTAAGGAGAGACCAGTTCTGGCACTGGGAAGAGGCACGTTTGTGTCGTTACTGGAGAAAGAAATAGGCATGTTATGGAAGAAAAGACAGAAGACTCACTGTATGCTGGAAACAAAGAAGGTTTGGCATTGAGCTTGGAGAGGATCTAGAGACGAGTTATAAAAAGATGAATATATTTTTCTTCAGTTTGGAACAAATGATTCAGCATTGCTCTGTGTGGAAAAGGAGGAGGATTTAATTTCATTTCAAAATGGTTAACCAGAAGCTCTCATGTCCAGAAAACTTCTCTGCGTCTGTAAAAACAGCCTTCTGGAGTTGAGGCTCAGCTAATAAAAATAGCTTTCAATAGGAAGCTGGGATGAGACTGAGAGTCTTACGTAATTTTGCAGCATGACACACACTTTGAGGAGGGGCAAAAACTAGGTAAATAATGGAAGAATTGGAAATCCTGGTAGCGGGTCATGTAACTGGACGCACACATAGCAGTAGTAGGCTCATGGTGAAGTAGTATTTTTTTGGAAACTAGTATGACTGAAGTCTTGGGAAGAGATGGAAGAAAGGTCAGAGGGGAGAAGGAGAAAATAAATGCAGGAATAGGAAGGAAGATTTGTTAGAAGTCCAAGGTTTGACTTGAATGAGAGAACAATATATATATTTTTTTAATTACGGGAAAAATCCCTTCGTAATTGCCATTTATAGCCATTTATACTCATAGGCAACTAAATTTTTCTGGACAGGAAAATAAGTAGCAGCAACACATAGGTATTAGCAGCCATGATAATCAGATTTCTTTATCAAATAACCAAACAAGAGGCAATACTAACTGAAACTTAATTTATCAAGTGGATACTTTTAGAGGAGTTACTTGTAAGTAGCAATCACTGACTGAGCAATTGTGCTCTTCGTTCAATTCTTGTTGAGTTGCAAGGCAGACAATGGTAGAGTTAAAATAAAGACTTTGAACTTTAATAAGATAGACCTCAAGAACAGAAGGAAAATAATTAGGAAATTGACTGAACTGAAAGATCAAACATTTGCGTGTGAAAGAAGGGAAGAATTGCTTTAAATCAGATGTGAAAATGTGGTCCAACGTTTACATTCAATTAAGCACTCCAAAACAGCCAAGAAAACTTGCAGACTGTCTTAAATAGTATTAGTCTCTCAAACTGTAGGAAGGAAAGTGTTATTATTAGCAAAGGAACAACACTGTCTTCAGTTTTTCGCCACTTACACTTTTTAATTGAGCTGGGTTTTGCTTAGAAAATGTAAAATAAATAGCAGATTATTTAGCCACATGAAAAGAAACACAAGCAGGATAATGGCTGTACTGAGTCTGATGAAGATCTGTATTGCCCAGAGACTTTACTCTGAGCGTGGCAGTACTCAGTGCTTAGGAGGAAAAGAGCATGAGAGTCTTTATCCTCCCAGCTTCCAATAACCAAAAGTTTGGGGATTTTCGAAGCCAAAGTTTACGTTGTCTGCCTTGTTCAGCAAGTATTTGTAAACCTGTCTTCCACTGTTTGTCTAATCCTCTGTGTTTTTGACTGTGACAACATTTTACACCAAAGACTTCTGCAATGCCGTTATATGCTACAGGAAAGTAATTCTGTTGTCTGATAATTTCATTGTTGCCTCCTAATCTTGAGAAATAGGGTAAAAAGACTCATAGTCAGTGTCCTCACACAACTGACAGTTGTTTAGATGTCTGTCAGGTATCCTCTATTGCCTCTTCTGTGTGTTCTCCATGTTGTCATAATGTATTTAGTTTTTTTCTTGCATGGTAGTCACATCAGGTCATCTTTGCCTCCCTTTGTAGCTCTCTAGATTTTCTTTATACGTTATAGGATGGCATAACTGGAACTCTAACCATTTGAGTGCAAGCACACGATGTACTTAAAAAAAAAAAAAAAAAAGTAAGAGAGTAGGGAATAAACATCCAAAGAGCAACTGGAACTAATGAAGTTAAGACAATATGGATCAAAATACACTTAGTCACTGTGATGCTTCTAACTACACAGGGAGTGAAATTCTGAAAGTTTTCAAACAAGTTAGTGGAAGCTTTACTTTTTTCTATGTGAAGCTGGAATAATTGCAAAACAGCCATGGGGCTTTCTAGAGGCAGGCTCACAACACTCAAGACTCCCTGTATATCTGATGTGTTGGTGTTTCACAGTAATTGTAATCCAGTGTTTGCAGGGTAGGCGTATTGGCCAAGGCCAGGAAGCAGGTTTTTTTCCCTTTTTGAGGTATACCTTCATCTTGTTTTTATCTTCCACCAAAGCTAAGGTGTTCAAGGTGTTCTTGCCACAGATGGTGACAGGATGCCAGGCTAGGGTTGGGGCCATTTTTGTTGTGGGGCTGTTGAACAGTAACCAAATTACCTTTTTATTGTAATTTGAAGAACTATTGACTCCAGAAACTTGTTCCTTCCTCCTTGCCAAGGCAGTCTGCCCTGCTAGTAGTGCCAAATGATAAATTCTATATTTGTTTGTGCCCTGAGACTTCAGTCATGTATTTAGTTTGGCCACAATTACGGTTCTGTTTTTCTTATAAATGAATTGTTGGTTGTGCTTGGGAGGAATAATAAATACAGTTTAGGTAGCTTATGCGCTTGTTGAGAATGTGTCATGCTTATGTGTCAGTACAAAGTAACTGGCTGGAGATTCAGAAGGTGCTTCCACCTCTGCACCAGAGTGAGATTGATGGGACTTCTGGAGACTTTTGCTTCTCTCAGTTATGGGCTGTTGTCCTTTCCAGGCTCCACAGGGAATATTTCGTAGAAAGTGCCCACTTTTGCAGGGAGCTAGATACCCTTCATCTCTCTTCCAGCTTTTGTCTGGCACATTGCAACTGTATTTATGGGTCTTGGTACAATAGGTGTAGGAAGTGGTGTTGGTGGGGTGGGGTGAGGGTGAACTGCAGGTTGGAACAGGGCAGCTGGGGAACAGGTTCGGGTCAACCAGCTTGGAAACAAGGTTGTGCCTAGGGATCGTTCTAGTACCTAAAGGGGGCCTACAGGAAAGCTGGGGAGGGACTGTTTGTCAGGCAGTGTAGTGATAGGACAAGGGGTAATGGCTTTAAACTAAAAGAGGATAGATTTAGATTAGATATTAGGAAGCAATTTTTTCTGTGAGGGTGGTGAGGCATTGGAACAGGCTGCCAAGAGAGGTTGTAGATGCCCCATCCCTGGAAGAGTTCAAGGCCAGGTTGGATGGGGCTTTGGACAACTTGATCTAGTGGAAGGTGTCCTTGCTTATGGCAGGGGATGTTGGAACTAAATGGTCTTTAAGTTCCCTTCCAATGCAAACCATTCTGTGATTCTATGATATGATGCAAAATTAGTCAAAACAAAGTATGTTTTCTTTTGTGAGATGTTCTAAATGAATGTGAGAAGAGTACTGGCAGATAATGTTGGTGAGGGAAGACGAGAAGTGTTGAGGCCTGGTTAGCATGGTGCTGCTGGTGAACCTCACTCATTCTGCCAGTTCTGTGGCCAGACAATGACCCACAGATGTGGACCAAGATGTGGGCAGATCATTGACAAACCATGAACTAACACCTCTGAGTGACAGAGGCAATTTCTGAGTTGTGTTCCTGTAGATTTGGCCTTGAGCTGCTGGCTGGTTTTGTTCTCACAGGATGGGGAGGAAGAAGACTCTGTGCTGGGTGAAGTCGGTAGTTGTACTGTGCTGTAATGCTGCAGAGAGCTGGTTATCACCCTGGACCTCAGCCAGCTGGATCTCAGGGTGACATTCAGACCATATTTTCATCAGCCCAGAATATCAGACACAGCTTAGCTGGCCAGAGGAACTCCTTTTGTCTTGAATGTACTACACATAGCAGTGTTTGTTCAACTAGCTACTGAAAACTGGTATGCCAAAAATACCCTACCTTCTGTCTCCCTTTTCCTCTGCCTAAGTGTAGCTCAGCACAGAATCAGGAGCTGCTCCACTTGGGTGCCACACTGCTCTCTGTCAGAGATGCTAAACTGAGCAAACTTGTCTGAAAATCAGCAAACCAGTTGTTCTCCCTAGTTAGGAGAACCTTGCAAATGTTTGACTAGGCAAAAATGTCAGGAGAGCTGGAGTTGGGTTTCAAGCATGATGCACCTCACCTCTGAACCAGCAGCTGTTCCTCCCCTCCCTGCTGTGCAATAAGCACTTACCCCCATCACCTTACTCAATAGCTACTCTCATTCTTCTCCCTGCAGCCATTCCCATGGCAGTCGTGTGCCAACAGCTATGC
Organism: Chauna torquata; assembly: GCA_013399475.1. Taxonomy (NCBI): domain Eukaryota; kingdom Metazoa; phylum Chordata; class Aves; order Anseriformes; family Anhimidae; genus Chauna; species Chauna torquata. The sequence continues at coordinate 46,051 of VXAL01001197.1, read as the reverse complement.
TCTTCCTCACCCTCAGTGCTGGCAAGCTCAGCTCCTCTTACTGCAATGGTGCTGCTGAGTGAATGCAGAGAAGGACCAGGATGCTGCTGCAGTAGCGGTTAGGATAGGTGAAGGGAAGGAGCTGCACTCCTGCACATTAGTTGCAGAAACCTCTGCCGTGTCTTCACCAGCTTTGTCATCTGTAACAGGGAGAAGGAAGCATTCTGTGTTCCTAGGGAAGGTGCAGTCCAGCACCCCAGATTCAGGGACCATGGGGGACATGGAGTAACCATTCATGTACTGGATACTTGAGACCATGTCACCACCTGGTTTCCTTCTCTCTTTAATCAAGTGGAGTTGATCGCTGTCTTGCTTCCGCTGGTTGTTTTCTAAACATTTGCTCATCCTTTCTCTCCCTGGGCCAGATCTTTCATCTTTTGGGAGACCAGCCTCCAGTGGCTGAGTCTAGCCTGATGACCGGTGATGTGGCATTCCTCACTCTCACTCAAAATTTTTCTGTATAGCTGCATTCCCTCATCTTTGCTTCAAGCATGTGCGACCTCATGTTTAGCAGCACACTGAAACACATGCTTCTCATGTGAGCCCAGTTTTGCAGACAGCCCATGTTGCAGAGTGGAAACACTTTCTCCTTGTTATTTGCACTCCAGAACTGTAGATTTTTCTTCTAATTTTATCACATATGCTGTCCTGCATATATCCATGCTCTTGCTGCCCCATTTTTAGCATATGGAAGGGAGAGATGGATCCTGAAACTTGTGCTGCCAACCACTGAAGACTGAGAGGAAAATTCCTATGGCAAGATCCCTTAAAATGCAGAGACTTTCCTTAAATTATGTGTGTGGGTTTCTGCCTTAATGCTTACTTACTGCTGTCTTTTTATTTTGTGTGTGTGTGTATGTGTAGAATAAAGATTGAGGAGGAATATGCTAAGAACCTGTCCAAACTGTCTCAGAATTCCTTGGCTGCTCAAGAAGAAGGGTAAGTTTGTCTCTGTGACTTTTGCAGAAGACAAGAGTTTCTAACATAAAAGTCATTCCTCCCACACAGGTACATGTATTTTTCCTGAGCTTTCCCATTCAGTAGAGGTTTAGCTTAACATCCTGGGTGTGTTGCGGAAGACAGAATTGCTTTGGAGTATTTTTCTTTTGAAGATATTAATGATAAATTTTTGGGAATACCTATATAAAATGTTACATTTCCAATTATGTGTTTAATACTATCCTTGTTTGAACCAGCAGTAGTTCCTCTAGGGATTAGCATGTATACATACTAAATTACTTTGAATATGGAGGAATATATGAAATAAATATATACTGCTGCAAGCATGTTTCTTGTGGAAAAGGGAAGGATCAAAGAGGCCTTGGTGAGGAATGCAGTGGGATACTCTGCATTTTCCCAGTGGTGGGATGTCTCAGGCACCGGTGCTTCTTGCACTAACAGAGGCTGTCAAACCACAGTAGCAACACTTTGGAAGTTATTGAGGAGGTAATAGGCAATGCACTTTGACTAGATTGCAATTCTTTTGTAATAATGAAAAGATACCACTCCTGAAGGGTTAAAAATAGTTAGCTGTGTCTATTCCAGTGTAAACCCTCTAAGCACTGAAAGCCAAGGCTGGAAATGGCTGTCCTCACCCTAGTTCTGACAGTGTGTTTCTGTTGGGAGTGAGGTTTCATGAAGTGTTTGCTCTGCGTGCAGTAGGCAAGGATGGAAAAGACAAGAGGCCAGCCAGGGTTATACTTCTCTAAGCATCTACACTGACCATGGTTTCTGTTCTTTCCCTTTTAGGGGCAGGTGTCAAATGGCTCCTAACAAAGCTAAACCAGCTTTCTTCCACATCTTCCTCGTATTTTACTACCCTCAACAGGAGAGTGGGGGAAGGCCTGAGAAAGCAAAGGGGAAGGAGAATGAGGGATAGGAGATGAAAAGAGAGAAGGAATGAGGACTGAAGCATAAAAAATGTTAAAGTAGGGAATCGAAGGGGATGAGGAGCAGAGCACCCCTGGCAGTGTTCAGAGCTTCCTTTAGATGTACAACAAGGCAGGAATACTGCCTGGTGGTGCCCTGTCTGGAGGGGTGGCAAGATGAGGGAATGGAAAGAAGTCCTCCTGGAATTTCTCCTCCTGGTGCTGTGCTGGCCAACCTGGTCAGGGCCAGGAAGAGGCTAGTGAGAAGAATTGGTGAGGCCCAGGAAAGAGAAAATTTCCATTTAAAAAAATGAGAGAGGAATACTAACAAACAAGAGGATTTGAAGGAGCCAAAAGTGAGACTGCAGTCCAACATGCTCCAAATACACATTTACCAGGGACTTCCTCTCATTCCTGAAAAGATGTGAGTCAGGGGGACCCCATGAACTGCTCTGTGAACACACCAGTTACTGCTGCTGTAATACTCCACAGAGCATTTTCTGTCTTTGCTGTCCAGTGGTCTATGGAATTGACTCAAAGTATGGGCTGTGTTCCAGGATCCTTTACCCTCCTCTGGTGGTAAGAGCACCCACCATCGTATATGTGACCAGGACATGAGAGTGAGGAGGTGGGGCTAATTTGTGGTGTTGTGGATGGTTCTGGCCAAGCTGCTGTGAGTATAGTGCTGTTGTGTAGGCACAGAAAATGATACAATCCACAGTCATCTAAGTCACTGTACGTGACTGAGAGATACAGAAGATGCTTAGCATGCTGAAATGCCTCTGTACTTGAATAGATCAACTGCCATCATGCAGCTCAAATACATAATACCAGTGATAAATGGACAAGGGAAGGGGACTTCAGGGAGTTACAAGGGAAGGAGAAGAGCTGGGGGCACTTACATAGGTGAAGCATTCTCAGGGTATTTAGCCGTGATGAACACCATGCTTGACTCAACTTACTGGAGCAACGGCAGAGATTACAGATCATTATTTTGAGATTGCAGATGATGGGCAATTTTTCAGACTACCAGGAAGCGGCAAGTATGACTGTCTCTGAAAAGGGGGCCAAGGGAGAGAGAAAAGAAACTGGGAAATTGTAGATCAGTCAGCTTTATATAACCTTGAAAAAGTGATGGAATAAGCAGTCAAGCTTTCTAGAAGCACTTAGTGGACAAGGTGATGAGGTGATTGTGAATGGATACAGAACACACAATGTCAAATCAACCTAAATCCCTCCAGTGATAGAATAACAGGCCATGTGGAAGAAGGAGTTAGCATCATAGCTCTTAATTTAGTGTAGCTTTTGACAATGGGAGATTCTTGTAGGCAGGCAAGAAAAATGTGGGCTAAATGAAGGCTGAGGTGCAAAACTAGGTAAGAAATCATACTTGCTACCTGCAAAAAGGAAGTAGCTATGGAGTGAGGGTCCACAAGGTTTGTCCCAAGTCTAGATTTTTTTCAATATTTTCATTAATGACCTATGATAGAAGGAAGAATAGGTTTACTGAAGTCAGAGATAAGACAAAGCTAGAGGGACGACATGTAAAATTTGAAGATAAGATTGCAGTTCAGAGTGATTTTGATCCACCAGAGAAATGAACTGAAAAAAATAGAGATGCATTTCAATAAGGACAAAGTACCAGGTTTTACACTTTTATAGGATGTGAAAGATACAGTTACATAACAGTTTGTGGGAGGGAGATCTGGTTGTAGTGAATCACAAGCTTATTCATCAACAACTTCATGCTGTTGACTAAAAAAGCAATCATACTGAGATATGTGGAAGAAAGAGTGTCTGATACAAAATAGACTGTTACCAGTTTAGCAACCTAAAGACCTCTGCTGGAAGATGATGTAGTTTTTCTTATGGCACATTAAGAGGAATCTAGGCTGTTGGAGAGGGTCTAGAGGAGTGTACCTAAACTGACATTGTCTGGAAGATAACTTGTCTGACAGAAGAGGAAGGTGGAGAGAGAGACCTGATAATTTTCAAATACTAAGAGGTTTGTCAACAGAGAAGTAGAATAATCTGCTCACCAAATCTAAGTTGTAAAGTAGAAGAGGCAATGGAAAAACTGCATTGGTGAAGATTTATTTTAAGTATTAGGAAAGAGAAATCTTGTTATGGTAAGGATAAGATAGTGGAGTATCTTGCTTAAGGAGGCTGTGGGATTTCTGTAACTGGAGATCATTATGAAGAGTGTTTTCAGAGATCTGCCACATACAGTGCAAATACAGTTCTTCCTTGGTCACAGAGATCTGCTCAGATTTCTGCTATCACTTTCCATGATTTCGCAGAGCATGGTATGCTACAAAGCTTTGGTATGCCATATGAAGCTGTATGATGAATCTTGCTGGGAGGATGTGCAAAAGACAGGACGCTGATTGCTGTTGCACTGTATTTTTTCAGCACATTGGGAGAGGCTTGGGCTCAGCTAAAGAAGAGTCTCGCTGATGAAGCAGAGGTTCATCTCAAATTTTCTTCTAAGGTAAATAGTTCTACCTTTTGCAAAAATCTTTGCCCTGTAATTGATATGTATGTCCCCTTCAGTGGTTGCTAGTGGGGAAAATACTTATGCATATGGTACAAATTCTGAAGAACTAAAATGTTAGTGGATGAACTTATTGAAGCTGTCCAGTATTCCTAACAAAATCATAGTTTATTTAATCCACCTGATAAGTAAGCTAGTCTTAATTTTTCATTTAAAAAAAAAAAAAGGAGAACTTATTCTAAAGGTTATTCACCTAGGTCTCTAAGTTCCAGCCTGTTCAAGTAAATTTGCTTAGAGCTTGTACAGATTACTTCTGTAGAGGGAGAAATAAAAAAAAATTGTACTTGGTTTGACACCAAGAATCTATTGTATCTGTCTGCAAGGAGGAGGACCAGGACTCTGACTTCTTTGTATTGTTAGCCTTTCTGAAAAGTGCAGTGGGAACTTACTTTGTGTTATTTTTGGATCTTCTCTCAAGTGATGCCCAAGGAGATTTCCTGTACAAATTATTGTATTTATCTGTTTTTTTCCACCACGTGACGCACTCTTGCATCTTGTTACATTATGTTAACCTCTGTGGGTGATCACGTTCAATATAGATGCAGATATCTAAGTACAACAGCCATGTTCAGGAGGAAAATTATAGCTCTGCAGTGTTTGTAAGCGATTATGCAGAGGTTACTCAGGCAACCAGCCGCTGCCTTGGTAACCCATTGCTCTGCTTCAAACTTCTACTTCAAGGTTGTAATTAGTGAAATACTTTTTGCTCCCTATTGGCCTCCCAGATTGATTTCCAACAGGAAGAAGTGTACCCTGAGTGGTGTGTGCATGTAGTCAGGCAGTGTATAGGACTTCTTTCATTATTTTACTGCTCCTTAAATCCTCCACAGAAACTCCTGTAGCATCCTCTGAACTCTCAACACTGTTTCTAAGTCTGGCTGTCTTTTATTAACAGGGCATTTTTAAACATACTGATTATTGCTATTACATTCAGAGAAAATATTCTTAGAAGTAGTAATTGCATTTCTCATTGATAAACAAACAAAATCAGTCCGTGCTGGCACAAAGCAGATAGTACAATGCAGGACACACCAAGAGTAATCAAAAGGAACCACCACCCATGAAGACATTGAGCAACTTACATGACATTCCTTCACAACACTGTTACATGAGGAGGGGTCACAAACATACAGGAGAGGGTGACAGCACTATTGGGGCACTCGGAAAATGTAGTATTATTACATTACTTATACCTGTAGAGACTGGTATGGCAGCTATAGATACATGCACATGTGGATATATCCTTAGGAAAGCTGTCATGGCACTGAACCACGTCTCCAGCTATCTCATTATCCCTCACTGAGCTGCAGGAGGTGAATTCTGTACTGGAAGAGAAGATATGCCTGCATCATACTTGTTGAAGTCATGGTGGGCTGGTCTGGGTATGATGGTATTTTACCAGCCATTCTGGAAATGGTGCTGATGAAGGAAAGAAAAAAAAACAATACTTGTGAAATCAGAGGAATTTTTGGAGTGTGGTTTCTGGTAACTCATCTGCATCGTTCCTCTAGCATCATCTGTGTAGTTTCTCTAGCATCAGTATGATTAACCCTATGCCTCTGTCTTTCTGCCTGAGTCTCTCCCATAGTGGTACAGAGATACAAGGTCTCTGTCCTATACCTGATAACTTCTTTTAGCAAATTTTTTGAGATTTCAAGCCCTTTGTTGCATCTTAACCATTCAGTGATGGATAAATACCAGTTTTGTCTACATACACTAGTGCTTTAATTCTCATCATCTTAGGAAACAAGTTCATGTGTTTTTTTTCATCTACTGCATGCATTATAAAGTCTTTTGACAAGATATTCTAGCAAAAAAAGAATAAATATGGTTAACAGTAATGCAATACCTAAAAGCCTGGGTCAGTCTATTTTGATAGCTTATGGTATGTCTTTCAAGGTGGAAGTTCAAGTAGGATAATGATGCTAGAAGGAGGATGACTGCCATCACTGAAAACTGCCTCTGTGATACCCAGCACACAAAAATGGAGAAAGTTGGCTTGTTCGGATTTTTAGCCTCTTGGTGTTGCATTTCCTATTGTTCTGAGGATCTCAAAATTTCCAGTCCCATTACAAAATGCGGGAAATAAACAAATATCTTTACTTTCTTTTGGGCAAGGAGGACTACCAGTGAAATGTCCTCTTGTTTGGTGTCTCTGGCTCTGGGGATTTCTATGAGGGTCTTCACAGCAATGCCTGCTTAGGTCAGATGCGTAGGGTTGCCATCTTTCCTACTGAGGATGATTGACTCATCTTGGGTTGTTTATGCAGGTTAATCCATTTATTGATGGAAGGATCTGAAGGGCTCTCAGAGTGTTTAGCTACTTCAAACTTATTTGGACACAAGCATCTCTATCATTTGTCATATGTTGCCTCTGGAGTTCACTGAAGCCATCCTGAACTTCTCTCTCTGCCAGTTATTTTCATTGAGTGTTGGAAATGCTGCCGGCACAGCTGTAGGTTTGCACCTCAAATATTGAGAGAGTTTGTACAACCATTCTGAACCACAAAGTTGAGAACAGGTCTTTAGTAGCTTGTCTGGGGCTACCCTGATTGAGTGTCATAAAAATATTGTCTAGAGTTTTCTAGCCCAACTTCCCAGTGAAAACAGGTCTATCACCCACTGTGGATTAAGTCAGCTACATCTTTATCTAGCAAAATCTTGAATATTTCTGAGGGCAGAAACTTCACAACCTCTCTGTTCAACCTGTTCCAATGCCCCACTACCATTCTTGTGATACCTTTTTTAAATGGTATTCAACCTGAACCTTCCAAAGATCAATTTGTGGCCAGTATCTGTTGTGATATTGCCTGGCCCTACAAAGAAGAATTTGTCTCTTACCCTTGCAACTGACCTTCGGGTAGCTGTAGGCAGTATTAGATCACCTTGGTGCTGCTCTCCATCTGCCTTATCAAGCCCAGCTTTATTAACTTCTCTAGGACCTGCTGTGGGGCCTTGGCTGTGTTTGTAGTCTCTCTCCACTAAAAGGCTGTACTGAGCTCGAAAGAAGTGTCCTTCTCCATTAAAATAGCACTGCGAAAAGGCTGAAAATACTTGGTTTCAGGGACTATTTAACATTGCTCCACTGTGGGCCGTGTGAGATGATTATGGACCCAACTCACCTGCGCTGACAGAGCCCAGCATTTGCACAGGAGGGACAATAGAAAAAAAGTATTGGGTTGTTTCTGGGGAGGTGAAAGGTCTTTATCTCTTCAGAGCATGTTTCCAAGAAGTCAAAGCCATATATGAGAAGGTTAAAGAGCAGCGTGAATACAGACTGTCGGAGTTGGGTATTAATGACTGTAAAATTCTGCTTGTAAGAGTTAAGTACCTGTACTTACAGTCACGTATGCAGTCTTGATGAGTCTCCTGAGTCCATTTCATAGCGGTTTCTTGCCATTATTTAAAGGGGTTCAGCTAACTACTCAGACTTCTCTTTATGCTCCCTTATATTTAGAAGGAACAAATAAAATGTGCTGTTAATGGATCTCTTTTAACTTTACAAGAAATGCAGATGTCTAACCTCAGTGTGTTGAGTCACTTTACTGAAGTCAGGATTAGCGGCTTTTGTTTGTGTACTTCTTTGCATCAGTTAGGTCAGAATTGGAGCACTTCAGTCATTGCTATGATAATTGCCTGAAGTTTGATCTTACGTGTAACAAGAGATACAACTTGATGGGGAGAGAGGAAGACAAGATTTCTGTCTTTCTGCTTCCTTCAGTAAATATTGCCTTAGTAGAGCTGTCCTGCGAGGAGGTGATGTTTGCAGTAGTATCACTCAGAGCTGTCTTGGACAAGAGAAATGTTGCAGTAAAACACTGCCTCTGTCTGCATTGTTTGTATTGTTTACTCTCTGTCCTGAGCTCTGCTCAGCAGAAGAGCCAGGAATTACTGCCCAGCTCCTCATTATTACCATTTCTTCCTTTGTTTTCTTTGTCAGCTTCAAAGCGAGGTAGAGAAACCCCTGCTTACCTTCAGAGAGAACTTTAAGAAAGACATGAAGAAATGTGACCACCATATTGCAGACTTGCGGAAGCAGCTGGCCAGCCGCTATGCAGCGGTTGAAAAGGTGGGAGCAGAGGACAAACTGGAGAGTTTATGAGATACTGCTGTCTGGGACAGAAAAACAACTGCCTTGTGAAAAGTTTCTGTTCTGCCACAAGGAACCACAAAGATTTCTGCTGAGTGCTTTCTGGAGTTGGTTATGCTTTGCTGGTCTCCAGGTGTGCTTTGTTGCTTTGCTGAGTTTTGGGAAACAGGGTGCTGCAGCCAGTGCTAATACATTACTGCTGAACTAGCTTTTTGTTACATCTTCTCCTTTCCAATTTGGGATAATGTATTTCTAATACATTTGATGAAAATACTCTTAGCTCATGTGTGTCCAGAAGTCACATGTATTGCCCTCAAAATCTAATAGGCATTGCACTGGAATAACAGCAGAATCAGGCCAAAGGCTTATCTGGCTCAGTATCCTCTCATACAGTGGCCTGAAGCAGATGGCCAAAGAAGGTAGCTCAAACCTGGCATGGTAATTTGCAAACCCTCTCCTAGTTCCAGTTTTACGTGCTTCACAGCAAACAGCAGCGGCACCCTAGTTTCAGGGGCTTCTTTAACATGAACATCCAGTAGTAACTGAAGTCATGATTTATAGAGATTTGTGCCTATGAAAAGTGCTGTCTTGTCAGTTGCTGGCAGGAAATGAGATACCAGTGGCTCAGCTGCCAAGACACTTATGCCAAATGGTGTGGCTGTTTGTTACGGTATCCTCAATCAGTATGCTCTTGGGTATGAGCTGGAGAGGAAAACATCTCTCTCAACTAACCCAGGAGGTTGTTTGGATTTCCATTAAGGGTCAGAGTGCACATGAGAAGGTTTGCTCAGGGGCAGAATTGTGGCAGGATACACAAGATTATTAGACTTTATGTATGCAGGAAATGCATTTTTCTATGAAATATTTAGTTTTTCACCATCACATCTGCAAAGAAACACAGTCCTCAGTAGGGATATTGAAAAGAATGAATCAGAAGAAGTAGCCTTGAGAAGAAGGGAAAAAAAAAAAAGCTATGTCTGCAGTTTGCCTGAAGAAGCACACATCTTCTCACCTGATTGCTTTCCTGCAGCTCCCTCTTGCGACTTGCCAAGCTAAGCCCACTATCTTTAAAACTGAATTGAAAAATTCAAATAAAGCCTCAAGAGCATGGTCAGTTACAGGCAGGTATGACTGTGGAAAACTACAAGGTGCTAACAATATATAATCATCCAAATTTAGTTTTAAACACTATAAAGGAAAAAAAAAGGAACAAATATGACCTATTTTATAACAAGTGAAATAGTCTGGGCAAAACAAGTTTTTTTTTTTTTTTTTTTTAATATGTATTTAGGCAACCTCAGCAAATGAGGTGACAACATGCATATATGGTAATTATGGTTGTTTGTTCAGACACTTTACTAATTTGTCTGTATAATTTCAGTAATTATACTGATAAATCAGGTTTTAAAAGCGTGAAGAACTTTAAAGTAAGGTAATTTAAATAATCAGTTCTAAACAGGTCTCAGGTTATTGATTTCTATGTTATGAACTGCTGTCTTCATGAACCTGAATTAGTTTTCAATTCTAAAATAAGTCTAAAATTTCCCATTGTTGAAGTTTCTGGTAAATGTATATTGAAAGCAGGAGGTAGTTGAAAATAAATTCTGTAATGTACTTGAAATTCTTTCCACAATTCAGATCCTAAGAGAAGCAAATGGAAGAGGTATCTTGGTAATACTGGTTAAGAAATTTGGAAGAAGCTCCAGCAACCTTTTGTTTCAGAAATAGTGAGAAAGTTACTAAGGAACATGACAGTCTGATGATGCCATTTGTACAGTAAGGCAGACAGGCAGATACCTATGAAGAGTCCAGATGCTTTTGTAATTTGTTGGTGAAAACTTCTATATGGTAATAAGACGCTTCTTTGAACACCATATGGTGTCCTAGGAACTTGAATCCTGGTTAGAACCCAGTTTTATGCAGAGTCCCTGACTTCTTACTGAAAACATAGTTGTATGAAAAAGTCATAGGTGGCTGAAAACAGCTGGAAGCTCTTTTCCTGTAAAACATGTGATCTTCTTTAATTACTCCAAGGCCCGGAAAGCCTTGACAGAGAGACAGAAGGATCTGGAAATGAAAACGCAGCAGCTGGAGGTGAAGCTGAGCAACAAGACAGAAGAGGAAATTAAAAAGGCGAGGCGGAAGTCCACTCAGGCAGGTGAGTACCTGTGATCATGAGCCAGTGGTAGGTAAGTACAGCACCAGGGAAGCCAGCAAGGAGCTTGTGACAGGAAAAACTGGGATGTAATTGCCCATCCATCCATGTTTCTTGTTTTTTAAGATTGCAGCTATGAAGTCAAAGTGAACCATGGTACAGATATATTTGGTATTAAATCCTCTGAAGAGAAGTCTCTTCAAAGAAAAAACAAAGCCAGGTTTTTCTAAGTCAGAAATCAGAAAATGATGGATGATTTTGATAATTGGACTAAAAGGAGAATGAATTTTACTTGTTTTGTAAAAGTGTGCTGAGATAACAGTGTTTGTGAAACTTGAAAAATCAGAGAAATTTGTAAGTGATTGTGATTTTGAGATGGAATTAGGGTGCAGTTTTAGTAAACTTAGTTACCCTGCTTATGTGCTTTAGTTTTCAAACAGAAACATCTCTGTTGTGGCTTGATGTTGATCTTGCTGAGATAATGAGATGCCTATCTCCTACCTGAGGCCTCTGTTTTTAAGTCCCTTAGGGTTTTCCAAACATGCTTGTAACTTATTCAGGTTGTATTTAGTTCACTTGAAAATCTGCCAGCGGAGGACCTATTGCCACTCATGTAGCAGACGGGTGCTTGCCCAGAATGCAGCAACCTAAACATGTGGTTTAGGCTCTCTCAGCTTAGGGATGTAAACACACAGTTCCCCATCCACAGAGAAGTGTAAGCAAACTATGGGGTGTTCTGGGATGAGATTACGTTGCTCCTGTTGAAGCTGGGTTACTGTGCAACCAGGAAGGCAAGTTTTATGGGTCCAGAGGAAGAGCAAGCAAGAAGGAGCCTGATTCCACCTATCAGCTAGGGCATCCAGATGGCAGCAAGGAATCCGGGGCTTTCCTTGGTGTGATTGTGGATCTACAAATTCACACTTTCAGGTATGCTCAAATACTCTGCCGAAGTACTTTTAGCCCCAGGATCTCTCAGAGGGGCACGCTGCAGGCTTCCTTTCCACATGTCATGCACAGGGTATGGAGGTAGCATGGCCTGCCCCGCATGCTGAATTTTTCTCAATTTCTGGCTGAAACACAGCACTGTTTACAGCTCAAACTAAGTACAATCTTTTAAACTTACTCTTAGCTTTTCATGGCTTAATGCCATTTATTACTGCAGTGAAAGAGAACTAAGGAGTGGTATCAGCCTCTGTTCTCCCATAGAAAGGTCCTTAGCTTTTTCTCATTAACCTACAGCTCAAGTCCTGGACGTCTGCCTTCCCAGTGGTGTCTATACATGGTTCTTGTTTCTCTCATGGGACAAGCCTTATCAGTCCTTGATATTGTCTTCATAGATTTTTCCTCTCTGTAGAAGTTCTTCAGGCATCCATTGCATCCACCGCAAGATTAAGGCCCATATGACTGATCCTATTTAAACAGTTGTTTGGGGGATACCATTTGAATTTTTGACTCGTCTGAAGTTCCTGCCAAAGGTAGTTACAGATTTTTGCTCAGCTGAGGATGTTTCTTCCTGAAATCATAGTTCCTTTCTTGGTTATTCCCTAAATCACATTCAGCCACAACTATGTGGGTGCCTGTTATGCTGCCTGTTTTTTTCCTTGAAAGTGAACTTTTTGTCTTTTTTCCTCTGTTACTCAGTGCTTAAAATGCTTTCTGTTCAAGGGATACTGAGGATATAGTAGTGTGTACTCTAGTGAAGACAAAACTACTTGCTGTGGTTTACGCATGTTTTTTACAGAGATTCAAATCATTTCCATGTGATCCATTAGGAACTGTCTTTCTTGAGATCTGTAAAGCTGACATGTGCGGCACAGTTAGTACCTTTGCTAAAAATACATTTTAACTAGGCCTTCCATGGTTCATCCTTTCACAGGTCTGTCCCTTGGTAGAGTGGTCTTTCACAGTTCTAAAACTCTGAGGCTTCTCAGCCTGTCTGGGATTTGAGTACACTGATGAGAGTCATTTGCAGTTTGACTGTGTGACAACCATTTGAGGAGAAACAAATGCTGCGTTAGTGACAGAAAGCTCTTAGATAAATGTTCTTTGTCTATCTGCAAATTCACAGCCTCTCTTTGTTCACTTGGGTCTTTAGAAGTTGTTTATGATAGTTATTTATGGAACAAGTGAGGGAGAGCTGAAGATCAGATGGGAGTAACCAAGAGTTTGGCATGAGTCCTCGCATCGCTCTCCTAGACTTTGTGCCACTGTTATACTGCATGCAAGGGGGAGGACTTGCCTTATCCCCACAGGTATTGCTGCCCAACAGCCCAGCTGGGGTGCTTGGGATGCACGCAGCAGTATCATTAGTGATCTAGCTTTGAAATTAGGCCTGTTGCAAGTGGATGGTAGGACTAGAGATGTCCAGATGCCCCTTCAAACCACACCCTTTCTACAATCCCACCAGTTACTGATGGGATTTTTGCTTCCATGTTGTGTGTTTTATGACTTTCACGTTCCTGGCTGTATAGTGGTCCCAGGTGGGTGGAGAATATCTGGAGTCTGATATCTAGAGAGTCACCTGGAGTGTGGGAGCTGTTAGGTCAGAGTTTTCATGTCAGTCTAGGCATCCCCTGTCTGGGCAGATAAGCATATTGCCAAGCTTTAAGACCTGACTCCCGTTTTTTTGTTGTTGTTTTTTTGTTTCTTTTTTTTTTTTTTTTCTAATAGACTTTGGTTACCACCCCAACTTCTAAGTCTGTGAGAGATTTTCAGATGCATTTACTTCTTTGACACTTGTTTGGTCTATGCAGTCCTATTCTTAAAGCTTGATTCTTCCCTGGTTTTTATATAAAGCTCTTTTTGTACCTAAAAGAACTGTATGAATTTGAACTCTGGACCAATGCATTAAAACCATTAGAGAAGGCATAACTGAGCCTAATTTAAAGAAGAAAGAGAATTTACTAGCTAGAAAGCAGTAATCTCTGAGACATGCCTTCCAGCTTTTCCACCCACATTACCCACTCTGTCAGAGCATAGTTCTACAGTGGAGAATAATTGAAATAATCACACCTTATTGTGTTACTGTTCTGGACAAGAGAAGAAGCCAGACCTGGTCTGGAATTGTGCATCTTCAGAAGGAGAATACACAAGTGTGCAGTTAGGTTGAGGTTGCTGCTAGAAAGCTTCCCTTGATCTCCGACAGCTTGAGCCTGATGCTTCTCTCCTGTTCTAAACCTGTATTAGAGTGCAGTGTGAACTACAGAGTTGCTATCCTGTAGCTCCATAAGTCATTATTATTAATTTCCCATTTTAATTATTTCATTTTTCTGGATATAATTTTCTGTCTAGGGCCAGCTTTAATTTAATTGGAGTAACGATCATAGTTCTGGTCGTTTTGTAAAATATTACTTAGTGTTCATATTTTCCTTTTAAAATCTCTTTCTCCTTTGTGGTTCTCACCCCAATCACCTATCTTTTACCAAACATCAGTTGCATGCATTTCACTGAAAATGTTTTTATTGTGCCTAACTAATAATACCGCGTAAGAACTGTGTTCAGCTCTGCCAGGACTGAACTTCAAAATTTTTGGATCTGTATGCAAAACATGAGCTACAACTTCCTTCTAAGCTTCATAATACTGGCTAGAGAGGACTAATGCATTGCTGTCTTGAACTTTTCAGGAGATGACCTGATGCGTTGTGTGGATCTTTACAATCAAGCCCAGTCTAAGTGGTTTGAGGAAATGGTGACCACCACTCTGGTATGTAACTCTGTGTAGCATCTTAAGTTTATAACGTTGCAAAGTTGTAACAGTATGCAACATTCATCGCTTAGCTAGTTATAGGGAAAAGCATTGGGAAAATTAGGTGAGAAATCTACTGTGGTATTTTCTCAGTTCTAAGAAAAACTCATATCATTTGGAGAAGGCAGAAGTAATTGTTTCTTTGCAGAAGACTCTAAACCAGTTCAGAGCTGCTTAGGGGCCATTAATTATTAATAATTATTAATACATTAATTTTTGTTTCCCATGATTTTACAATTTCTTCATGAGTATTGCCAGCTCAGAAGGGACATCTTTTAACTTCCTGTTGTCCTGCTTCTCTGAAGGTAACACAGCTCACAGTATTCACCCTAAGGACGTATACGTTCAGGGTTAGTCACCAACATACCAAGATACTCTTCTAGCTTTGATGTGCTGTATTCCTTGAAATACGTGTACTTGGGCTTTAGGGCTCCTCCCTCATGTCATTCCTTAGAGCCATTCTGCACAACAGCCAGTTACTTTCAGAAATGGGAAATAAAAATGTCTTTTGCAGGTATTTTTCTCACTGGACAAACACAAAACATCAAACTCCTCCTGAAAAAAAGTAGAGTAGTACATTGCTCAACATTTAGAAGTGTGCCAGCACAATATTTAATCTGCAATAAATAAATAAAGACATATGGGTGCATGGAAATCCAGGAGGCAGATATCTTCCCAAAAGCAGAATGAGAGAGAAAAAGTTGGCTGTTCCTGTACATAAGGAGTCTGATCCTCCTCTCACCAGTACTGCTGTTTTCTCACTGATAAGTGCCAGAGATATGGCCAGGTGTAAGTTGCATATTTGTTTCTGGAGAACCAGTACAACTCTGAATTGCTCTAGCAGTGGCCTGTAGGCTGCACAGTAGTTTGATTTGTTGTGAAATGCAAGCTGAGGAGCATTTGAAGATGCATCTCAGTATACATCAATATAAAATCTAAATTAAAAAAACAATCTGCATCTGATCAGCTTAGATACAGGTTCGTACACAACAGAAAGTCAAGAGAGTCAAGAGTTTGAAGATTTGTGTTTCTTTGTGCACCTTCCTTCAGGAAGTTTCTGTTGCATATACAATGCACATTCTTCATATCACATGCTTCTCAGCGTTCTGGTTCTACAGTGGGTTCTGTATCTTGGTCCAGATATCACAGATATCTGTGTATCTGTGTCCTAAGTAAGGGAGTCTGAGTTCAAATTGGGCTGTTTTGTCCATAAGCACAGTACATCAACCAGCAACAGCAATAGGAGATCAGTCTGTTTCAGTCCTGTGCATACCATGAACTCCTTTGCTCTTCCTCTTCCCCAGGCAGATAGTGTGCCACCTGAGATTTTTGTGCTATAATGAGGGATCTGTTTCCCACAAGACCTTTAACAAATAGCAGTAAGCACAGGGAAGGCAATAAAGCAGCCTGCCTGCTTGTATATGCTTAGGTTGCATTCACCATGATGCCCAGTAAATGGATATCAGAAATGCCCTCTGAAAGAATTTTTTTTTATTTTAAAGATTTTGCCCCACTGATGTCCGTGTGAATACAGAGCTTCCTAGTGATACATCAGAGGAGAGTGCTAAGCCTGTTACAGTTTGTATCCTTAGAAATAGACTTCCAGAGAATGCTGCTTTCACAGCTTCCACTGAGATGAATGGACAAGGAGGGACTAAATGCAGATTTTGGGGTGTAGTAGCAGTATCGGGATCCAGGAGACATACTGCCCTCCCCCAGCCCTAGCTGGCCCTCAGAGAAGAGGGAGGCAGAAAAAAATCAGGAAAGTTAGAAACCACCTGCTTTTTCAACTAAAGCATTGCTAGGCTCTTCTCACTGCCAGCTAGGCAAGGTGGAGACTTGTCCCAGCCCATCATCTGGTGAACTGACAAAACTGTATTTTCAGGTGTCTGGTTAGATGGAATATAGTCAGGCCCTCTGAGTTATACACCTCAACACGGTCTCCTACTTTCCCAAGGAATCACTGTAACTTCTGGAGCTAGCAACAAAGCATGCAAAGCTTCTTGCAGGAAACAGATTCCCTCTTGCTTGCAGTGTCCCTGAAGACAATGCCTCCTCTCTCTTCCTGAGTGGTCCCAGTTTTGGAAAGGTTTCAGCCTTCTTTTGTATCCTTTGGCTTAGGCTGAAATGACTTCTGTTGCTTGCTGTCTCTGCTTCTGCAATTCAGAGGGATGTGCAGCCACAGAGTTCAGCTCCAAAGCATGACCCTGGGACTATATTGCACTGACTGGCAACCTTTTATGTGTCGTCCTTTCTCTGGGCCTTCAAGCTCAGCTTCCAAGAAAAATGTGGACTTGATTTTTTCCTCTTCAGGAGCTTGAGAGACTAGAAGTTGAAAGGGTGGAGATGATTCGGCAGCATCTCTGTCAGTATACACAGCTGCGGCATGAGACAGACATGTTCAACCAAAGTGTAAGTCTGCTTTTTGTTTGGTCCCTTTGGTCTTTTCTGCACTTCAGCTGAGCTGAATGGTCCCTGTCCTGATCTGACTAACTTCACGTCAAAAGGAGATGTGAAAAGTACGTGCTGTCGGCTTGTTAGTTTGCAGCAGTACTGTAGTTCCACCCTCCAGTCCTGTTCCTTCAAGACTTCGTGATCCCACTTACATTTCATATTACTGGATCACAGCTTTTTGCTGGGGTATTGAATTTCATTTGGCCAGCATGAGCTGTTACCAGCTCTCCCAGCACTATATGCTACGCCTCGAGGTCATTTATTCTTGCAATGAAAGATGGTAAATAGACAGTTTCACTGTTGGGAGAAGGAGTATATATATTTTTTTTCTTTTTAAAAAAAAAACTGTCTAGTTTTCAAATATTTAAATACAGGGGGTGTATGCTGACCATGGTTGTATTTGATGTACGGTATAGATTACAGGTCAGGAGTCAAGAGACTGACTGGCCAATGCCTAGTATAGGAAGCTTGTCTGTGCCCAGTGTTGCAAGCCTGCCTCTTTTCTGCTTCCTGCTATGAGGCTTCCCATTCTGGCTGTTGTCCATCTGGCCTCAAGTACATGTAGTTCTTACTTGTCTGCAAATGCCATGTAGGCATGCCCATAGCTGCTCTACACTTCAGAGCAATGACTGTAACTGCTTGAAGTGCACCCTTGACGTTTTGATTCTTGTTTTGTTCATTTCAGACAGTAGAGCTCGTGGATCAGTTGCTTCGGAAAGTGGATCCTGCCAAAGACAGGGAACTGTGGGTAAAAGAACACAAAACTGGAGATATCCGACCTGTGGACATGGAAATATAGACTGTTCTTATAATGATGAGCCCACTGAATTAACCAGGCTAATGTTTTTTTTAGGGGTCAGAAGAGCATATGGAAAAGGTTGTTCCACTACCAGACACTTTGTATTTTATGCCTGTATGGGCTCTCTCTTTTACATTTAGTCATGAAATGGTCCTCGTGCTAAGCCTTAAGCACCAAACATTCCAGGGTGAAGAAACCAGATGTGTGCTTCCCACCAGAGGTTCCCAATTGCACGCAGCTTCAAGAAGAAATCTGCTTTCTGGTACAGAGAGAGCTCTTTTCTTCAGTGACTTTGTGCTACATCCCTTGCATGACTATTGTATATAGTATGTTAGAACAACCATGCAATGCGCCTCTGGCCAGCGAGTAGGTAACTGAACATGATGCAGGAGGCAAGGAAGTCCTGATCATAAATCCCAGGTCTGTCACTGACTGCTTTCATGACAATAGGCAAGTCAATTAACTTTTCTGGCTCCCCATCTGTAAAATCTGCATATCTTGCAGCAATGTTGTGCGAATATATTTATTTCATATAACACAGTTTCCCACCATGGACCTTTTCCCAATATCTATAGAGAAGACTCCTGTTCTTCCTGTTTTATACTCCCTCTCAGGGATACATAAACCAATTATCATCATTGTTTCTGTTCTAGGCCAATTGATAAAGTTGAAAATGTTACCATCACTGTTATTTACCAGGAAAGACTTGGTTGTGCTATACCTACCTCATTAGCAGTCTGAGTGCCCTCAATGACAGAAAGAGGTTATATACCAAGGAATAAATGAGGTGTTCAAAACCTTTCCTGCTTATGTAGGATGTTTTCTCATGGTATCTTCTTAAAGACAGCCCTTTAACATTTTGTTTCGGATCCAGGTTTAAATTGGCCTTTGTTGGTTCCTTCAGGTGAATATCAGAGACTTTAGCTATATTTATTTACCAAGTTTGTGTAAGTTGTGTTTTTTAGCTTTTTAAGAGCCTGATTTTCAAAGGTGCCAAGTATCTGTGGTTCTAGACTGCATCAAGTGTAGATGTAGGTGCCCAGCACTTCTGCAGCATCATATTCTTATACTTTGGTTTTGCCTTTGTTACCCTTACCACAAACTACCAAAAATTCAACACAGCTCTTGGCACAGAGTGTTGTGTAGTTTGGAGACTGGTTTTTGAAAGGTGTTCATTTTCTTCTCCCACTGTTATTTCTGATTCATTGTTCATTGTTGCTGTTAATATATTTTTCAGCATCTCACACTCAAGAATCTTGTTGTATATCCAGCAGAAACAGGTTGAAGAGGTTGCCCAGAGAAGTTCTGGAGTCTCCCTCCTTGGAGATCTTCAGAAGCCGCCTGGACATGATCCTACACAACCTGCTCTTACTGGCCCTGCCTTGAGCAGGGCTGTTGGACCAGATGACCTCCAGAGGTCCCTTCCAACCTTAACCATTT
This sequence comes from Chauna torquata, assembly GCA_013399475.1. Classification (NCBI taxonomy): domain Eukaryota; kingdom Metazoa; phylum Chordata; class Aves; order Anseriformes; family Anhimidae; genus Chauna; species Chauna torquata. The sequence continues at coordinate 26,907 of VXAL01001197.1, read as the reverse complement.
TGTGGTTCTGTGAAACCTTGATTCTCCTCACTATGACCTTTCCTCAGTGTGTACTGAGGTATTAGCTAGTTTCCCAAAACATATTATTTCATTTCATCCACAGTTTTACTCCACTTTATGTCATTGTTACATCCCTTTTTCCCCAGTAACAAAACTGTCTTTCTTATGTTTGACTATTATTTTAGGCTTTTGTTCACCAGTCTCAGAGTAATTAAATTACTATGCTGTGAGTAGATCACTAAGAATTAATCTTCCCCTTTACAAACACAAACTGAGACACAGAGAAGTCTTACCTGAAATACTTTCTTAATATTGCTGCAAGTGATTATTTTTCTGGTTTGTCATTTCAGACATTTCTGTTGCATTCTCCTATTGTTCCTTTTTCCTTTTTTTAACCATCTCTTTACCAGTATAGATTCATAGAAAAAAGGTGAATCAACTTTTATTCACCTAAAAAGTTCTGACATTCCAAATCATTCCCATCTTGCACATGTCCCCTCAACCCCCTTCTCTGCTGTGTCGCTAGCCTTTATAAACCTTTGCATGTTGGCAGGTGCAATGTTGTGACTTCTGCATGGTCAGGATCACTCTTCCTGGTGTTGCTGATTGTTAGACCTGACATCTATCGTACTGCACTTTGGTTACACACTTCAGAATTTGCAGTTACAATTTTATTCTCAGTGTTGGAAACATCCAGCATGCTGGTGCCTGAAACGTGGTTTGCCTAAGTATCACACAGTCCTTGAGCTCAATTAGACTACACACACTTCCCTTGACTCCTCTTATGCTGCTTGAACAGGGAAGTTTTAAGCTGATCTGTCTTTTTCAGTCTTCCTTTTCATTCACGCTCTGTCCTTGATATGATTCTTTTTTGGCATACTGATAGGTACTTTTCCTGTCTCTACCATGCACTTTGGAGGACAAGCACTGATTTTTTAAACCACAAATGCATGGTGAGCTTTCAAAACTTCAATGGCCAAAATTTACTGATGTACTTAAGAGCTGCGTCTAAAGTCAACCTCTGTATTCGAAGCCATACTGCAAATTAAAATGAGCAATCTTGATGACACCTCACCACCTTGTTGTTTTGATTGCAAAACCAATCTAGTTGTGCACTTTATGTGGTATTCTCCTTAATAAATTATGTTACCAATTAAGATTTTTCCACGGATGTTTGTCATTTTATCTGTTTTGGACTAGAAATACTGTCTATTAGCACAGGTTTCTCTGAGGACTAAAATGTATATTGGTTCCTCTTCTAAGGTGTTCTTAAGCTGCTCTAAATTCTCAGTTGCGGTTTCTGATGACTTTTTTTTTTAGTTGTTTTATTTCTATACAGTTTTCCTACTTCTACTTTTTGGTCCGTTTGAAATGTTGCAGGAAAATGTGAGCTGCATAGAACGATAATTCTCTTGGTGGAGGCTGTATCTTTTTTTCTCTTGCGTAATATGAGGAGAGCGCTTGTACCTGGCTGATGTTTACTTGATGGTTTATCTTTACTATGCCCAGCAAACTCTTATGTGCAACTACTCTGCAATGGGTGAAGTGCTTCATATATAGTAAGACTTTCATCTTATAATTGGTGGAAGCATTAGGAAAGTTTTGCTGTTGCTTGTAAACAGTTTTCATCTTATTTCCTACAAATGATACTCTCTTGTGGTACCACACTGCATACAGTGAGATCAGTGATACTTGGCCCATTACCTTGTCTGGCTGATGAATCTTGGACAGTGTGATGCCTTACAATCAGAGTGCTGGAGACCCTGTGCTTCAGAACAGAAAATATCTTTTAAAAAAAATACAAAGATATTTTTAAAGCAGGTAGTGGCATGTTTGAAGGGAAGCATGGATGCCTACCCTCTTTTTTGTTCTTTACAAGGTGACTCTGGGAGTTTCAGCATTGGTCTGTTCATCATCCATTGAATTGCAAAAAAATGCAGTCGAACCCAGTCTTTCCTCATACATTAGCTCATCCTAAACAGCTTCTTCTCCAGACCAGGATCAAGCTTCACGTTATGCTACAATAACTAGCATGTGAAAGCCTGATGATGTTTCAGTGTAACTGATTAAAAGGAATAACAAAATAAGTCTCTTGCCTCCATAGGTCCTGAGCTTAGGGGTGATCTCTTTTTTTTTTTTCCTGGCAGGTGGATCCACACATGTCATACAAGTTTTTACTGTTCTAGTCAGTACAGGTATCAGACATTTTTCGTTGTTTGGCAAGGCTGTCTTGCATCTTCACATGGCTGCAGAAGGTGGGCTTTTGATTAGTATTGATTGCTTTTACCTGAAGAAGTATAATTAGTGGGAATTTGCCTCTGATTCTCATCTGGTAGCTCCACTTGCCCTGGTCTTTTTTGAAGCCACCTATGTTTCAGATGCCTGCTATTCCTGTGGAGCTCCCTCTCCACCTAAGTGATGTTGTTGCATACTTGTCTCGTGCTGCCAAGCCTCTGGTTCCCCGGTGATCTCTGTTTCAACCAGAGCTTTTGATCTCTTGTCTGAGCTAGAGGTCTTCATGAACTTCTGCGCCTTTGAATCCTTCAGGTGTTCTGACTCAGGTGCCACAACAGGTGAGGTTTTATGTAACTGTAACCTCAGCTACTGCACAGAATGCCAACGTTTTATTCATAGTCTGTACCAGCCTGCCTGTACAGTTAACTCGATAGGAAGTCCTTCTTGGTAGTCTTTCTCTGAGGTATTCTTTTAACTTTTTTCCTAACAGAATTAGTTCTGGATCCAATGCTGTTGGCTGATTTCTTTTTGAGTTAACGAGCTGAAAGTGATGAGTTATTTGCCACATCGGCCAAGTGCACTCTTTTCCATCACTGGCAGGATTCCAGTTGCTTTCATAGAGTAAGATCCAAAAAGGCCTAATTCTCAGATTTCCAGCCTGTTCCAGATTCACTCATGTCCATAACCCATGTTTGCTAATCACTTCTTTATGTTACACTTCTATTGAAAGGCTTCAGTTGTTCTCTTGTAGGAAAGCTATTTTGTTGTTTGGTACTGGGATATTTAGAGACAGCTTTAATTTTTATCTTATTTTTATTTTATTTTATTTTTTATTGTATCTTATTTTTATTTTTTATTTTATCTTATTTTTATTTTTTATCTTTCTTTTTTAACATTGTGACATCATAACAGCATTGAAAGACCTATGGAAATCCCACTTATGTTCCTGGAATACTTTTTCCCCTGTGCAGCCCTGCTTGAGCTGCTGTGGGGTAGCTGTGTTCCCTCCATCTTGCACAGTTACAGTATATGTTGAAATTGTTCTTTCTTTCATGCATAGCAGGTGACATGCAAACTTGTTCTCTGTTTCTCTTTAAACTTCATGTATCTATAGTTTTGTGTCGCAGAATTAACTGCTTTTTGTTAACTTTGCAACCCCATGCTGTA
>VXAL01001197.1:0-23481 GCA_013399475.1 Chauna torquata | reverse complement strand
TCTAGCAAGTTTAACCTGCTTGGGACAATTGACTTGATACAAATTTCCTTTTTTTTTTTTTTTAATTCTAGCAGGAATTTTCTATAAGGCATTCATAAGAAGTTTTTACATGCTGGTAGCAGTCATAATTGCCCAGACCTTCTCAGAACATCTTTAAACTTGTACCTGTTTTTTACATCAGTCTTTAAATATTTGCTGGAAGCGAACCTCCGTAATCTTTATGTAGAAACATACACTCTTCTTTTTACCTACCCTTTGGAAGTGCTCAGCTCTCAGAGGTTTCTAGGAAGTCAACTGGGTGCACATGGGTGATAACAGAGACTTTGAAAATCAGGCTACTGAATAGAAATACACAAGCTTTTTTTTTTTTCTTAGTCTTTCAGTACATCTATAAGGTAAACATTAAGAAATGAGAATCTCAGATACTTAATGTATGAGACCTAGTTGCTGTATGCAGTTTCCAGCAGCTCTGTGAGTGACACTGTGCAGTAGGCTGTGGTAGGAGCACAGCTCTACAGCACAGGCCTACAGCTCTCCTGTTGCAGTTCTAATGATCTAAATCCCAAATTAAGTGAAAAAGTGGCTCTGACCATCTGTTTCCTCAGTCACACACAGAGAGAGAAAGAACATTGCTTACTCAGGTGGATCCTTCACTATGAGGCACCTTAGAAATCCAAAACAGCACCTTGAAGGCACACCTGGAATGAGTGGATGTGGCTTCTTGGTGTGATCAACTGATTGCTTCATTCTGAACAGAAAAAAATATTTGCTATTTTTTAATAGCCAGTGTGTTGTTTTGCACTAATACAGCCTGCTGGGCCTTTTCCTGTAGATGGGAGTCAGAGTCTGCTGTCCTGGAGGCAGTCCTGGTCACTCTTACATTTCCACTTTGCAAGAACAAGGTCTTCTTTCCTGATCACTGAGCCTTCTGTAAAGACTGTAGGCTTTTTGCTATCCAGCACGTGTTGAAATAGGAGAATGAGGTCCCAGAGGTGGTGGTTGCCGAAGCATTGCTATGAATAATTCTTGCAGTATGGGAATTCACCTGTACTCATACAGTGACAAGGAGCAGCTGACTGGTGTCCTTCTGTGCATGGTGGAGGCATCTGACATTTTATCGAGGAGCCTGCTGGTCCCTCTTAACCAGGTGGGCAATAGTTATAGGCAGATTCAAATAAAAAATGTACACATAGGGTAGTAAAATATTTAACTGCCCTAATGAAATTTGAGCTTCTCGATGCTAGGCACTCATCTCCATCACAACCCTGATGGGTCCAGTAAGAGACTCATCACTCTCTGAATTTTGCTTACCATATGAAAATCAGCAATGAAATGTTCCCTTGTATCTATTCCTTGATGCAGGGCTCTCTGACACTAGCACCTGATTGTGCCAGCAGGAGATCGATATGTGGCAACATCACACTGACGACTGAAGAATGCTTTTTGGATTTGGCAGTAGCATGGTGTCCTGTGCCATTTCACTGAACTGACTCTAAGTCAGGCAGAGATATGTCAAGCCTGGTGTGCAGGTGTTCTCCAGGATCTTGAAGCACGCAGTCTTTCAGTTGCATAATGGTGATGTTGTCTTTCACATCAGCAAGTCCTTGTCTTTTCCCTGAGAAGAACTGTTGTATAAATAATATTCATTACTTTGTGTAATAGTAGCTCTTATTCGTACGAGTGCATCAGCCAATTCTTATTTCTTCAACTTCATTGTTACTGTACCCACCCCTCCATTACTGAGATACACCAGTTTTCAAGATCTTTTCTTTGATTTTGAATGTTCATACAACATATCTTTTGCTTTAATGTGCTGACCAAAATTCATGCTTTTGGGTATTTTCCGAGACTGGTAAGTGCTTGCTTTTTGGAGGGGTTGTTTTGGTTTTTGTTTTGGATTGTTCTTACCAGCCACTGGGTTTGGAAGTGCAATGACTCCTTTTTGTGCTAGTCACAATTTATTTTTTCTTCCTTGAGATTTTTTTCTGAAGGGACCAACACATAGCACAATTTGACTTAAATTTCTAATCCTATGCGTTCCTCGAAAGCAGAAACCTTTTGTGCCTAATGAAACATCTGATTCTAACAGTTGTACATGGATAAAATCTTTTAGAGACCAATAAAAATTGTCTTATAGTAATAGCATGATAATTACAGAAAAATATATATAAATTTGAAACATTCAAATTTGATTCCCTCAACTTACATTAAGTTGAACTGTTTCAGGTGTATTGTAAGAGAAACTCAGTGGATATTCAGAACAAAAGCTTTTCAGCTGCTGTATTCGTGTTCAGTGACTGGACAAGACTGTAGTTTTGAATATATATAGTCTTTCAGAGCTACTGATTTCACAGTAACTGACTAATGGCTTGTATCACGATCCTACTAAAATTAAGCTAGTAGTTCCCCTTGAAGTGCCTCTTTAAATTGTACCTGCTATAAGCATATAAAATACACAGATTCACCCTGCAAATTTTCAGAACTCAGGAGCAGCCAGTATGCACAGATCTGTGCAGGATTCTCAACTTTTCCTCCTTGTTCTGCACTGTGCACTCTTTTAGGGCATCCACATTTCCATAGTCCTGCCTTTGTCTCACTTATTGTTTACAGTCCAACACAGGCATCAAAAATTCTCAGTGCTGAAAATGGAATAAGGAATGTTAGCCACGTTAGACTTAAAAGTAACTACATTGAAGGACAGTTGCTAACTTAATCTTCTGACACATCCTTCAGTATAGAGGTCTCAGTAGAATAAGCAAGGAATTCTCCATAAAAAATAGTTGAGTAAGTGGCATTTGGGGCCTAAGTAGTGCTATTTTGTAAAAACAAACCTTGACTCTTCTTTAAAGCAGTTGCTTAGAACAATTTTTCTGGTACTGGAAGTCTAAAGCTGATTAGTGATTTCAGGGATCTCACATCTGCATGACATGACAGTCTTAGTGATTTGAATTTGGGAATGGTCAACCTGAAATCCCTTGTTCCTTTGGAGGTTTTTTGATGTGATGACTGAGATTTTCAGAATAGCATAAGGAATTTTGATATCCATTTACCACTCTGTTACTACAGTATGACAAAAGCACTGTTTAGGGCAGCAACCTCTATCCACTATGAAAAAAGCAGGTAGTAGTATTGGGCAAATGTTTTCTTCTCCTCTTTAATTTCCTTTCTTCCAGCAGCCCAAGACAGCGAAAAATCTACCAAACAGTTTTGCAGACATGCTAACAACAGGGATTCAAAGGCAGGCCAGATCACTAGTCATACAGTAAAACAGTGTTTTCTACTAAAATAAGGTTGCGTATTTGGTCCTTTTTGTGTAATATGCTAAATACGTTCTAAACTTTTAGAAAAGTTGTCTTTTACCGGTACTAATGACTTCCTTTTAAAGATGTTTAACCAGAATTTTGTAACTTTCCAGAAATTTTGGCTGACTAGACCCCTTAAAATAGTTTATGTATAATGCAGCCTCTGTCTGGGTAACAAGTAAATCTTGGGTCATTGTGCAAATTATAAGATGGGTTTTGTTCAGTAAAGGTACACGAAGGAATCACCGAACTGAAGAAGTTGAATGCAGAAAAGATATAAGGGGCAGATCTTCAGCTTGGGTAAACTGGCAGAGTTTGGTGGAAGCTACTTTATGTCAGTTATGAGTCTTGTCCTTCAATGTTGAAGGCATTTCCTCTACATAATTTTTGTCTTACTGTAAAACAATTTCATATGGTTAAACTGTATTTTCCTATATTGTTCTGCAAATTTATATGCACCACAGTGCTCATCTCATCTCCTGTAAAATAAACTGTACAGAGACACATTGAGCGTGGAACTTTCTTTACCAGACTGTTTTTTCTTCTGCCAAAGCCACACACCTTTTGAATTCAGTATCATCAAAATACACTTGAGGTGCCATATGCACATTTACTGCTTTGTTGATGCTAGTGTAACACAGCCTGAATTTGCAATCACATCAGATGGGTGTAATCTGCTTGTCCATATCCTTTTCAGACCTCTGCATGATACTCAGATGAGTACAGTTGCTAAAATTTCATTTTTATTAGGAAATCAATTTTAAAAACACCAGTAGTTAAGTGGTTTTGATTCTTAAACAGGCAAACTAACTGTGATCAGTGTGAAAGCAGCTGCTGTGAAATGGGCGTGGTTTAAATGCTCTGGAAGTCTTCTACACCCAGCCCTTTATCTGCAAGTTCCACTTGTACGTTGAAGCTTAGCTGAAGAGAAAACACTGTTGTAAAACGTTGTTAACAAATTGTTCTACTTTGAATGTTTGAGTTGACATGCATGCTGGTAGGTCTTCTAACAAAGTCAGAATCAGCCTTACCAAAATCCTGTGTAATCCAATAACTATCTCCAACATGGGATGCTGCTGGAGAAGCAGAGTACAGAGCAAGCATGTGTCACAGTTCTGCTGAACATGAGCCCACCTTCCCAGCAACATGCGACGCAGCGATCTTGGAGGTAAAGACATTATCTATACATCTCGTAATCCTCAGTGGAGCTCTCTCCTAAGAATTTTTCCAGTTTTGAACTCAAGTAAAAATGTATCTTCTTCACCCACATGCAGAATAGTATCCTGCAGCTGTATGATGTCTTTGTAAAGATACAGGAATACAGGAGTTTCTAGTAAAGGAAATTTCTTATACATTGATGCGGTAAGTAGTTGCAGAGTTGTGCCCACTCTTCTCAGAAAAGGAAGAGAGGTAAGACACTGAACAAGTTCCAGGTGGAAGTTTGGTTTTCAGAGCAGTACATTTGCACCTTGCCCAAAATAGCCTAAATCTGTTAAAAAATCTCAAAATGCTGTTTCAGATGTTGGTGCATGGTGTAGACCAGCTTGGGGAATACTTAGCAATTCTCTACATACTGTGGTACATTTCATTGCACCTTATCAGCAAAGAGCATTTTCAAGTGTGGGGGACTACGATACAACTTTGAAACCAGAGATGGGGAGATACCATATAACCCACGACAAGTATTTGCCATGCTGGTGTGGTGGCTCTTAGCTGTTACAGTGCAAGGACTAGAGCAGACAGTGGAAATAGCAGGCTGTCAGCCTCACAGTCCGTGACATTTAGATGTAAAGGGCAGAAGATTTTACTCCATTTTGCACAGGAACACCTGTGCTACACTTTTGCAACCAAAATAATAATAAAAAAAAAAAGATTAGATTTTACAGTACAATTAAGCCTTTGACCCTCTCATATTCCTCAGAAGTAGAAAGAAAGCTGGAAGGGCATCAGCAAAGTGATTTGATTTCAGAACTCTTCTGGAACTAATAAGTAGACATGCTTTATGCCTCAAGCTGTTTCACCTAATGCTTCAGACGTTCCTGTTAATTATAAATATAATGCTGTCAATTCAGTCTGCGTCTTCTGATGTTTCCTAATCAGCAATAGGATCTTGAAATCTCCAGAATAAGTACTTAACAAGTTGCAAATGTTAAATGGAAATTGGGCTGCATGCACACCAGTGGTTTGAATCGGGTCCCATTTTGCTCTGGATGCTGTTCCTCACACCACCTTCACTACATTTGTGCGGGGCTCCTCCCTGCCTTCGGAGGTTGAATAACTTAGTCTTGTTGAAGGTAGTGTTTTGGAGCAATTCAACTGTTAAATGACCTGAGAAGAGTATGGTCCCCGTGTTGCTGTTTCTAAGCATGTGCCACAGGCGGGATGAATATGGCCCCTTTGCAAGTCCCTTTACAGGCAGATTCTGATCTAAAGGTTCCACTGACAGAGACAAGACCCAACAGTAGCCCTGTGAGTCAAAGAAAAATGCTTTAATCAGCACAGGTTTTTTTTCTGACAGTCCTGAAAACTGCAGGGAATGCAAACTGCACTGTGTCAAATGGCACCTGCCAGGCTCTGGCCAGGAGGAGCCTAGCCAGCAAGAGATTGTTTCTTATGCTGGATGTTATGCAAGCTGGTTGGAGGAGGAGGTTTTGGGGAGTACCCCAGTGATGTGCTCCTGAGGGCCCACTGCCACAGGGGCATCTGAATTCAGAGATCAAATTATTTAGGCACATTATCAGTGAGTGCTGAATGGTGGTTTTACTTGGATATGCTTTGCATAGAGTATTTCAGGACTAAGTCTGTCTGTTGGCTGCAGATACTGTCCTGTATGTGTCCTGTGCTGTTGAAGCTAAGCAGTAACTTTTGATACTACATGCTATATTTCCAATATTGATTTTTGGACAGTCATGCAACTTCCAGAAAAATGCAACATTTTAGACACATCTGCTTCAAGGCTTTGACTGTACAGTGACCTTCCTATGCAGTAAAAGCTCCATTAATTGATTTGAGGAAGATCTTGCCTTTTTGATTTATTTTTTATTTCAGACAGGGCTTCCTGTGATAATATATTGTAGATGGATGTTTAATATAGCCAGTGAGCCTTGAAAGCAGTGCAGAGTCAGCATTTTAGCACCATGAACAACTGACCCTTTTGACACAAGAACAATACATTATCACCTAAGATGAAAAGTTTATGTAGATCTATCTTATGTTACTTCTGCATTTTCTTTCTCACATGCTCACTCATGCCATCCAACAGTTCCCAAACAGCCAAGTCTTGGGAGTGGCTAGAGCCCCAACACAGCTCCTGCAGATAAAAGCAAAGTTAATCTTTTATCAACATAATCCCACTCTACTGAATGGACAGGCAAAAAGCATTGCATGCACTATGGCGCTTACTTAGTTATGTAAGTCTGGACTCCAGAGAGTGTCCAGTAATTGTTTCCTGCTTTGAAGCAAGTGCCTTCAATTCCTTCATAAGGTGTACTTTTTTTTGAACTCATATCTGATAAAAAATGAGTGGTCAGTAAGTTAGTAAAACTTAACAGTGACCAAGGTACATTTCATTAACTGCGTCCTATTTGTAAGAGAAAATCTTGTACCAGTCATGTGTTGTAGAAATAAACACCTCTTTTCATATGCACACTTCGAGGTTTTTCACAGGAGCTATGCCCAAGAAGCTAAAGGCTCAATTTAAATGGCCACTGCTAACTCATCTGAAGGGGTGTGTACCCTTCCTCTCAACAGCCCTCCACCTTTTTCCTGCCCATATTAGTTTTCAGGTGTATCTGTATTTCCCCTCTTTTTTTTTGTACGCTGCAGATGTGGGTTGCCCTCCCTTACCTGAAGTCTAAACAAGTCAGGAAAGCTCTTTTCTTAGCACAAATCCCTCCTGCTAGAGGCATTTAAATTCACCGACAATCAAGTGAACGGTGATAATTCCTCTCAGGTTGCACAGTAAAGTTGCAAACCCTTATGCCACAGGATGCTATGGATGCCAGAAGTGTGCGTTACTCTAAAACAGATTCAATTGCTGAAAGAAAGATTTTACTCCAAGCACTGCTGAATCCAGAGATTCAACCTCTGGTCACAGAAGGTCCTGCAGCTGTATGGACCAAGGCAGGAGTTTGAGGGAAGCAGCACCAGGCACGTGCTTGTCTGTGCACCCATCTTCTGGCTATATAGGGATTTCCACCACTGGTGACAGAACAGAAAGAAGCAGAAATCACGAGTTTCAATAACATGGCAAAATTCCTCATAGACTCAGTTTCACTTGGATTTTGTAGTTAAAACATGACGTGCCCCAGGAAAACCCCTCCACCCATATACTTCTGCCCCATGAGTGAATGCAGCAGTCTTATTCCAAGTACATGCATTTACACATGATCTATGCTGATTTGTTTTACATGTGAGATCAGAAGACTTCAGATTGAGAGGCTCTGGCTCTATTTTTGTTACAGACAAGGAACATCTTAGGTGCTCGGCTAGTTAAAAGATTAGTCACAGAGAGAAACAGAGAAACAAGCAATATTTAATTAGCATCATGATTAAATCTATTTAGCATCATTAAAATATCTTAAAAAATATCACTGAAAATGAATCTGCAAGTTCTCGTGAGCAAAGGGGAAGCTGTTTATAGGTGTTTATTTTTAAAATGTAGGAGGTGGTGTTATGTCCAGCATAGTTTTTCACAGATTATTTCCCTTCAAACAACTTGCTCCCCAAGGAGGAACGCCAGGATTGTTTGCTGGGGCTCTTTCGCCCTCCCTCGCAGTTCAGGGCCATTTCTGCTTTACAACGCAGATTTTGTTTTTCTGGAGTGCATGCTTCTGTCTTTTACACTAGATGTCAGTGTATCTTTCTTTTTGCCTCACAGGGTTTCAGACTCGAGTGTCCTTACAAAACTGCAGCTGTGTTGAAGATTACCAAGTGTATTATCAGGACTGGTGATGGGGCATGCACAGACACAGGCCTGACAGCATAAAAACCCATTACATCTTAGCCACAAATTTGTCAGCTGCCTGCTTTCTAATATCTGGCTTTGTTGTCATACTGACTCACTTGCTCATTGTCAAAGTCTACAGTCTTGCAATATATCCTGATTTGGAATAGAAAAAGGAAAGAGGAGGTGACAGATGTGCCGTGTGACTTATTTCCAACTGGATCCTTTTCTTTGCATGCGACTTTGATGTCCAATATGGTCTGCAGAGGACAACACCACATTTGCAGCCACATTACATACTATACTTCCAGCACTGCTGCTCAATCCAAATCTGCAATGCTTGACAGGACTGTATTTTTTCAGGCAAAGGCCTTGCACTTAAAGCCTTCTTCCAGGGCAGAGCAGTGGTGGAGCAGCACAAGATTCTTTGCTGAAGGAATAGGGTGTAACTTGCAGCTAGGGAGAAGTAATAATGAACCTTTACGCCATGGAGAGCTGCAATCTTGGAAGCATGAAAGCACCCAATACCTCTGCCCACCAGCTGGAGGACAGGATACCAGGTTTGTAAAGGGACCACAATCCTCTGCTGGACAGTCATTTTCCTTGGTATCACCCTAATGGAGTTGCATCTTATATCTAATGTTTCACATACACCCATCACAAATAGTCATGTTTCCCAATGAAACATAAAAAATGTGTTGAGCAATGGTGTCGAGAAGCAGCAAGAGCAAGGCTACTCCATAAGTGTGGAACAAACCAGGAGGAAAGTGACCATAGCACAGGCAGAGCCCCCACTGACCAGGACACAGCTCTGAAAAGTGTGGAAGAAGTAGGGTGCTGGTAATGGGGTACAGCAGCACCCTAAGGCAAGGTGAGTTGACGAATCAGGACCAAGGTCCATCCAGGGACTTTGGTCAGGAGCAGCAGGAGACAAGGCCAGACACAGGACTAGGAGACAAGACTACAACATCTGAGGTCCATCCAAGAGACAAAGCTGGAGACAGCTGCACCTACAACATTGGTCACACACCTACAACATAGCTCAGGCCTGAATTTAAATGGTGCTCCTTGAACCATGGACAGAAGATGTGTGTGGAAGCCCCACGTCAGGCTGGTCAGGGCAGTTAAGTCCGATTAGTGTACTTAGGGGCCTGACAGGCAGTAATCTGCTGGACGTGTCTGCATCCATCTGTGCTGATCGCTGTATAAACACAAGAAGAGACAATTCTGCTCTGCAGGGCTTACAATGGACAGAGAAAAAAAAAAAAAAANAAAAAAAAAAAAACAGCTTGCAGAAGGTCAGAGATGTTCATGGTGATTTCCACTGCTCATGGAGGAATCCACACAAGACCACTGAATAGGAGCAGTCGTAACTAGTGCTGTGAGTCAAATGGAGGTTAAACTTCCTGTATAAGCAAAATGAGCTGAAAGTGTTTATGAACCCTCACAGGTTATAGTGACACATACCCTTTATGAGTCCCTTAAAAGCAAAACCATGTACCAAATTGATGTAAATGGTTTAACATAGCTCTAGTAATCTTTCCTGGTTTGCTACACAGGTGCCAAGTACCATTTCTCTTACAAGGTTTCATTAAATACAATGGCAATTTCTGTACTGAAGGTCAAGACAAGATGGCCCAAGGAGGGCTGTTTGCACACCTTACATTGAATCTGACCTCACACATGAATGGAATTTTGGCAGTCAGGTTCTTCTATCTTGAGTCAAACCACAGAAATACTGGCGTCACATTTCTTACTTAAAGAATCTTGCTTGTCTAAATTACTGTCTCAGTCCTTATACAAATGAAAGAAAAAATTACAAACATGCACTAGTGAAGTATTTATTGTGGGGACAAACAGTCCAGCTTCACTGGTTAATGCAGCATGCTCTGTTTGCACCTTTTTTTTTTTTGTTTTTTTTCACAAGTCCCTGAAAGTAGATGATGAGAACTTCTAGCTCCAATTTTATTTTGACTTCCTGTTTTATAAAGCAGAAAAGCAAACACTTGGTTTCCTGGAGCTATAGCATAAATTATAATTGTTTTATTTACAGGTCTATGTTTTTTGTAGACTTAGCAAATGCTTTAAGACTATGTCATTTGCCTCTGCTGAAAGAGACTAGAACTGTCTTTTTATATCAGCTGCTTACATGTATGTAAGCTAACTTCTGCAATGTGGCAACAATCATCATTCTCTGATCACAGGTTCAGGGTTCAGTAGCTCTTCTTACTGCCTTTTCACTTTAAGGCAAGCGCATTTAAAGAGGAGAAAGGTTGCTGGATTGTGCTGTGGTTAAGGTGAAAATGTGGGCGTTGGGTCAGGACAACTTTCTAGCACTGTTCATATTCCCAGGAATGTTTCATGTTGGCTCACATTATCATTAAAATGCCTACAGATTTTAGCAAATACTTGTTCCAGGTGTATAACTAACTACTTGGTTACTGTGGTGCTTGGAAGGATATATGTAGTCAATTCCTTTTTTGTCCTTTGTTGCTCTGTGCTTTTCCCCACTCTTCCTTGTTGCTGAAACCAATTCATTACTTACCTCTCAAGTCTATGAAGAGTAAAAATTTGCATTAGGCCAAAGCTCCATATAGCCCAGTACCTTGGCTTGAACAGTGATTAGAAAGTACTGGTTTCTCAGGGAAGGATGTGGGAAGAAAGCTTTATATTGAAATACCTTGCGATACTTTCCCAGGTTACACTGTGAGCCCCTGGTGATCCCTGCTTAGGGACTTTCTTCCCCAGTAGTACAGTTTTGTATTTAACAAGCCTTTGACGGAGTTTTTTTCTCCCATGATCTGATTTCTGATTGATATAAACTTTCCATAACATTGTGAAGAAAACAGCTGCAAAGCACAGTGATGTAATCTGTACCTCTCCAAGTTAGTGTGTTGTCCTAGTTCTTGTATGGAAGAGACGGCTACTCGCCTTCTGTAGTCCACCCATGACCTGAGAGCTCACTATTGTATTATTTCCCTCTTGCCCCAAACATTTGCTTTTCAGGGTGAACAGTTCTGGTCCCCAAACCCTTATGTTCTCTGCCTGACCTAGTTCTGCTGTATCCTCTCCAGGTGGGAAGACCAGAACTACACAAGGTGTTTAAGGTGTAGGTGCACTGAGGATAAAGTAATGCTGAGCAGCTGAGCATCTACTTCTTTCCTAATACTTCCTAGCACATTATTTAGGTTGCTTTTTCTCCTGACAGTTCTTCTGCTCTGCAATTCCTTAGTTAATGAGAACTTCAGCTAACAACTATAAGAAAAGTGTTGTGAACTTCTTGCATATAAATTGTTCTGCAGTGATTATAGATGCTATTATTTAAAAGTTACATTGAATTCCAGAGAAAGATCTATATTTTCTAAAAATCTTTAAAACAAGCATAACCTCTACTGACTTATTACAGCAAAGAAGGCCTAGAGAAGCAGTTTTGGCACAGGCTAGCAGTAAAAGTGAGGTGGTTATCATAGTGAAGCTACCAAATCCTCTCTGTAAGCCATGTATGAAGCCATCAGAGAAGTAACCACCAAGTTGTCGACTCTAGGCAATGGCTCCAGCATGATGCCCTTGTCAGAGTAAATGCTCTCCCTGCAGTGATGTTCCTTATGCTATTTATGGTCCTTACCTTTGGTAACCATGACACCCACCCTTCCATGGAGCCTGAGGGGTCCAAGCAATCCAGATACGTATTTCCCTTAACATGGTGGCAATGGCTGTCCCACTTTAGTGACTTACTCTGCTTTTGCCCAAAGTCTTGTGTTTTATTGCTGACTCTGCATGGTAATAATGTATGTCACATCAGCTCAGCTTGTTATAAGCACCCAACCTACAGCTCTCAGGAAACAATACCCAGGATGCTCAAATGGGGGGATTTCCTAGGAAATGACAGATGGCTGTGCAACCTCTAGTGTTGCTCACCCAGCAAAGACATCACTCCAACTAACCCTTAGATCTGCCCCTCTCCAACAGGCAATCACCTTTTCACCTTCACCTTTTTTTCAGGCCTCTTAATTCTCCCCCTAAAACTGTTCATTCTGATTGGGTACATCTCCTTCCTTGACTCTATGCACTCCTCTGTGTTCTTATCTGCTTTCATTTCAGAGTCAGACCCTTCACTCTCCACAGCTCTGTCTCCAGTAAACAATTTTCGTTCTGACCTCCCTAGTGCTTCCTGCTTTCTTTCCCACTATCTGTCACTTAGTCTCATCCAATGGCATCTTCTCATCTAGCCACCTCTTCTCTTACCTGAATCGCTGATGCAATTCATGATGGTTATTCCCTGAGTTCCTTCAGCTGCCACCTCTCTCTCCACTCTGCACCCTTACCCTCTAAACACTACTTTGTTATCCCACAGCATCTGCTCTTGTTCTTGGGAGAGTTCAGTCCCTTAAATCCTCTCCACAAATCCACTCTTTTCATTTCCAGCAGACTTCTGCAGCATTATCTACAACTGCTGCTGATTATGCTAGCTTTCAGTGTAGCCCTTATAGGACAGTCCCCCCTTGTGCAAAGTTGTACCAGCAGCCCCAGGCAGAACAGTATGCTTTCCTGGCCACTCTGAGGTGCTGGAGATTGCCATATTTAATATAGTCTAGAGGGCATATTCTGATCATACCCAAGTTACCAGATAAATGAACACATATACAGATAAATGGACAGATATAGATAAATAAATCAGTCAATGATGGATCAATTGATCTCCTACGATACCTTTTTCAAAAGAAGTTCAATAAAATCCACCCACCTCCTTCCCTGATCTCCTATATTTCCTGTTTCCTTCCTCTGACACACTGAACTCTTCACTCTCCACAGTGGTGGAGATTTTTATTTCGTTTTTCATTTGTTCTCTTCCACTCTCCCTGGCATCGATTCACCTCAACTCCATTATTCATTCCTCCTCTCTGTTCCTTTAGCTCTTTGCTTTCTTCTGCTCTTTATTGCTCTCAACTGCCACATGCCTAAAACTAGCAAACAAACAAACAAAATATCCACAAACAAAAAAAATCACCCCCAAACTGACTCACTCAGGAAAGTACCTTCTTCCTCACATGGGGCACTAGCTTCTTTCTTCTGGCTGTAAACTGGAAGACAGTAATGCTTATCAATACTAGACTACCAACACCAAGTTCTTACCTCCTGCTCACCCCTCTGTCTCTCCCATAGATTTTACCTGGACTTCACCTTTTCTCTGTACTGATTTTCTCTTCTAGCTGGAAGCTGCTGTCTGTCTGTTTCTTGATCAAAACTGGTCCCAGTCTCTTGTAGCTCTTTCTTTGTTCTCTCTGCTCACTGCCTTGCATTGAGTCTCTCTCATCTACTGTATTCCTATTTTCCTCTGCCAGCCTTCACGTGTTCCTCTTACCTCTTACTTGTTTCTACAATTTCTTCTGCTCAGACTGTTTTGGTTCTGCATTTTAGTGGTGACATATTCCCTATTTCTTTCTTCCTGTTGGTGTATCATTAGGCCACCTCTGACTTAATTCATATTTAATACATAAAAGTCTTGACAATGTAACTGTCCTTTCCAGGCCCATATTAGTACTCACAACACTGCCCTTGCATGCCTGTCATTCCTCATTCCATTCACTCAGTTCAAGACCTTCACCTGTCCTATATTTGCACAGCTCAACAGGTCACTAGGTGGTTTGCAGGGACAGTGGGCCACACCTAAGCTTCTCACTGCCTGTGCCACACACCTGATTGGCCCAGAAAAATGATCAAGAGATGCTGTTTTACACTGCAAGGCTCCCTGTACTGCAGAAGGTAACAAGAGGGGTTTTGAAGGCTGCCTCAATACTGAAGAGTTGATGTGCGGTAGCACATCCTAAGGTCCTTGACTTTCAGGCCTCTCCAGACTGGAGTCTTGGCTGGATGACACCATGATTCCCTTCCATCTCAAGATACTCGGATTTCTGCTTGAACAAGAGTATGGGGAGTTGGGATAACTTATGCACAGCCAGGTGTCTCCTTAATACACCTAGTGCTTTCCAGACTCTCCAGGAGTCTGCACACCTCTGGAGGTTCATACATTGCTTCTAAAAATTGACGTAGGTGTCCTGCAGCAAGCCAACAGGTTTGAGGCACTGGGCACAGGCATGTGCCTGGACAGATATTAACACACAGTATGGCATAGGAGGTGCTTTCATCCAACTCACAGCAGAGTGCCCTTCCAGTGCATGAGTTCCCTCTTAGCAGAGTCCAGATGAGTAACAAGGGATTAAAAAGCCAAGAGCACTCCAGGGCAGCAGGGGAGAACTGCTCAGCTGTCCCACAGGTGAGTCAAGCCACAAGGCAACAACAAATGTCAACTGATGTCAACTGAGGGTAGGAGCCCTCTAAACTCTGCCCCCCCCCCACCCCCTTCCAGGTCCATGAAGGTGACACTGGCATGGCATGTGGAGCATCTGCTTGCCAGTGTGTCGATCTGTAATGCCAAGATCAGCTGATGGGAGCCCTCCAGGGGCACAGCACAGCATGTCTGCTCTGTGGCACCACTGGTGCAGGTTATGGGAGGTTGGCAGGGAGTGGAAGAACCTGGACATTCAATAAACTTCATATATGGAAGTTGACATCTGACATCTTGAGCTGCAGAGAGGAAGAAGTAGAAGGCAATATCTACTGCTGTGTGAATTTCAAAGCAATTACAATGCAATTTAATGTGTTGACTAAGAAGGAAATTAAGGCAGTTACTCTTTGTGGCCTAGTCTATTGTGGAGTTTTGAGTTCAGTGACATTTGAAAGTGTGAAAATGAGGGAAAAACCTTTTAGGCTGTAAAACTCTTCAGTACTCCTTCCCATCTTACAGAGCTGCTTAAGGGAGCAGAGCTAAGGGTCCTGTTTTGCAATGTTCAGAGCCTGCAGCTATTTTTGAGCTGTAGAGACACCTCTTTCTCAGATTTTTGTCTGTGTTCCCAAACCCTCAAAGCTTAAGGTTTTAGTGTTTATAAGGTACAAATTAAAGAACTTGTGCTATGTCTTTACTACTGCCTTAATGCTCCCCATAGCTGGTAATCCTGAACAGTGATCAACATACCTTCCCTATCTTAAGGATGTTACTAGAAAAATGCTAGTACAACTACATCAAACCACGAAAACAGAGGATTGGTCTGTAAATAACAAGATTTAGAGCAAATGAAAAAAAAAAATTGGAGTGCTACATTTTAACTTGTCTTTGTAAACATACATTTCTCATCTGAATCTCTGACATTGTGGGTTTGAGTAATAAATATTAGTGACAACCCCATTGCTCCCATTCTTTGAACAAGCAGTCATTGCTGTTACCTTTGTTTCACAAAGGGCAAACTGAAGCACAGGGAGCTGACGTGACTTTTTCAAAGCTACTCAGCAAGGTAGAAGTCATCATGTGTAAAATCTAAACTTACTGAGTCCCAGTCCTCTGCTCGTTGTGTTCACGAAATTCAAACCTGAGTGTGCTTAAACCACATATTGGCAGCTGTAAGTAGAAATGCTGTTTGACTCCTCTTATCCTATATTCTGGCTACCTGCCAGAGATGGGGTTGTGAGATAAAAGCGGCAGGGCAAATCTGAAGAGTGAGTCCTGGAGCAATTTTTTTTTTTGCTTCATTTAGTCTTGCTAGGTGGTATTCCATGCCTTCTTTGCTAAGCCACACTGTCTGCCTGAAGAGATGACTCTGCTGCAGGCCAGACTGTAATCCCAAAGCATTACACAGAACCAGGCCTCAGTACCAGCCCTGAAACACAAAGGAGGAGAGGAAGTAGCAACTGGATGTGTGAGGTGAAAAGGAAGAAAGAAGCCAGAATCATTGTCAGCCTTTTTCATCTCTGCTATTGATGTGGCCCATGTGGTATCTATGGTTAGGGGTACATTTCATGTGCAGTCAGCTCTCCAGACTCAAGCAGACTCATAAAGCCTGCAAATTGTGCCATTTTTCTGGCAATAATATGGTTCTCCAAGCAGGGAAATCATGTCACTCTGAGGGATGGATCCATGTGGAACATGTTAAAATCAAACAGGATTTTAAAAGGGTTACTGTATAGACAGGACTCCCAAATAGCCCCAGAGAGACTCAGCTACCCAAGTGGAAGAGGGCAGTATCAGAGAGAAGGTAAACAACTCAAGATTGCTGCTCGGCAGTGTCTGCAGAGATGCTGCTGGGCTTAAAATCAGTGCTGCCTCCAGAGAAGGTAAAGAAAGCTGAACAGCAAATAAGGAGAACAGTGAGAATGTTAGCTGTGATGGCAGAAAACAATCATTGCAATATGATGAACATAATACAAAAGGAAACTGAGCTTTCAGACCTTTGAGGCCTGCTTATATGGCAGCTCCAATTTAATTTCATGGAGATAATTGCAATGATACGGCTTACAAGCAGCTGCTTTTCACTGCTGTTCTGTGTGGCTTCAGGAATGACTGCAAATGTACCCTAACCCAACATGACACAGCACAGCAGAGGATTTGTGAAGATTTGAAATGGCAGGTTGGAAAGAAAGAATTAAAAATCCAGAACTGTAGTTGCTATGAAAACTGAAAAAGTTGATGTCAGTAAAATATTCTACAAATAAAAAAGTACTAATGTCGGGGACAATTTTGCAGATCACAGCATTCCACTTACTGAGATTGACAGTAAAAAAAGTAAGAAAATGCCTGAAGCAAATGAAAGGAAGAAAATGCACCTGGGACAACCCATACAAAGTTGAGGCATGTGTGCAGCCTCCCTATCAACCTGGTATCCTGGCCAAACAATAAGTCAATATGGCAATGGCAGATAGGAATGGTAGATGGGAATGGCCTGTGTAGCCAGGAAAATTGAAGATGGTGACATTAGCTCAGTAGACAGCTGGTGAACTGAGGATGCCAGAAGTACCCAAATGCAGCTCCTGCCATTAGGCTGCCAGTGCCAGTAAACAGGCTTTGACTGTTGCAGTGAGGATTGCCAGTGACAACAAGTGCTGGTGCTAAAGGGAGTCAGAGGAGTGGACCAAGAGACAAAGGTTGTAAAAACACAGTGTAGTCAAGCCTGAAGCAGTCTGATCTGCCATGCAAGTGAAGAAGCTGACAATAGCCTGAGGTGAAGGGATTATACCCAGGCAGTTGTGGACTATGACCTCCTGCGGATGCATGCCATGGTTTGGTATTTCTCATTCTGCTGCTGTCCCACACACTCAAGTTCATCTTCAATTTCTACCGAAGACTGAGCACTCACAAAGATCAAGACTGCTGAGGAAGGCACATGCATGCTAGCAAGGCTTTTTTCCCTCCAGTTCTGGTAACAGGCAGAGGTGTATGGAATGTCCACATGGGCCCAGAGGTGCAACATCACCATTTTGTTCTCCAATACTTGAAGCTGGAGGAGTAGGAATACTAATTTGCCACTCTTTCGTAGTCTTGTCAATAGCTAAGATAGACCTTCTCCTTCTTATTCCAACCTCAATGTCCTGGAAGGAAGAGGGCTGTAAAACAATCATAACTGTAGTTTAAGAACAAGTTGTCATTGGATACTTTATCTTTTTTATTAGATTTGTCTTTGCACTGGAACAAAACAGAACATTAGCACTGGAGCGTCTCCCAGACATCCAGTCATCCCCAGATTGGCTTTTTTTTTTTTTTTTTTTTTTTCCCATAGAATTCAATGAGATGGCACATGGTGGAACTTGGTTTTACTTCACTGCTTGGTGCCTTGGGAAGTGAGTACATCAAACACAACAGAACTGTCACATCTTTCTCTTAATCTACCATATTTATTCCATATTTCAAAAAATACTATCTAGTATTATTGATTTCAAGGTACAACTAACAGAGGGCTCTCTAGACTGGAGTGTTTGTGCTTTACTGTTTGAACCTTTGAAAAACAGACCCTGGTATGCAGAAGCAATATATTTAAACAAAACACGTGAGTACACATTTAACATATTATTATTAGCATATAGTTGACATCTCAGGCCACAGAAGCAGCCATTATGTCTGGAAGGTTGTGTTTTATGTGTAGTAAAGCATGCAAATTTGTAGCATGCCTCACAACAGATTGCTAAAATTACATAAACGTTATTCATACAAATCAGATCAGTTACCACAATACACCTAATGGGAGAGCTCTGATGAACCCCATAAGCTATTCTAGGCTTGAGACTCGATTTTTTTTTTTTTTTTTTTTTTTTTGTCCTACAAGTTTTGATAGAAAACAAAATCCTTGGCTTAGAAAACTTCCAAATTATTGGAGTCAGGTTTTATCATGGGTTGTCTCTGATGGCCTGAGCATGAATATTCCAATTGCTTTGCTTGATGAACTGACACAGCAGAGACCACACTCACCAGGACCATGGGAAGGTGGCTTCTCTCATCGAGCAGGAAGAAGCCTTTAGCTCACACCTGTCTGTCTGATAAGGTGAAGGCAATGGTAATCTGGAGAGTGAAGGTGAGCAATTGATTGATAAAGAGAAAAATCCTATTACTGGGTCTACACAAGCATAAATTCCTGGATGAACATTACGTCATTTTATAATTAACCTATCTATAAATGGGCTAAGTAATTTACACAAAATATTAATCACAAAGAAACACCAATTCGGATCAATCCGTCTCCTCCATCTCTTTTTTCATAAGAGCAAGATTGTATTTCTTGTCCTTTCTCTCAAGGCATTTCTAAACAGTTTTCTGTCTCTCCAATCTGTACACTTGTAGAAACCCTGGCAAGTTGTCTGGCTTCTGTCTCCCATCCCAAGGACCTGTAGCAGCTACTTTTACCACCTCCTCTGGCAGCAGGGTCCCTCTAGCTCTTTTAATATGTTTGAATTTTCAGGTCTGTTGCTGTCTTCTAAACTGCTTGTTATATTTCTGTAAAGATACATCACGTATGTGGCCATCCAGATTTAACTACTTCTGTACTTTAGTGATACAATAAATAAAGGTATATTTTGATGATGAAGCTTGCTGATTTATCTACTTACAAGCATGCTTTCTGAAGGAATCCATGTGACGACTATTTTTGCTAAGCCTCCAGAGTCAGCACATACAAGAATAGTTGATTTTTATAAACTAAAGGAGGTAAAAGGATCATACACGTAACAGAGAGAAAACAGCTCACCAGAGACTGCTGTTTACAGCACAGAAAGCTGTTTTTTTTCAACTACTAAAAATATTCTAAAATATAATTAAAAGGTATTTTACTGAGATATAATAAAATTCTTACAATTTTCACATTTTTAGCACCCAAGTAAAATGCATTCTAAACCACTTAAAGCTTTTTAATATCCTAAACAATGTCTCTGGAAGAAATCTTTTTTTTTTTTTTTTTTTTTTTTTAATTGAAAAAGATGTCAGCAGATGTGTAGTGTCTGGTGCTAGTAATCCATAGCAGTAAAGTTCTATATAAGCAAAACAGACATTCTACTAAAAAGTCGTTAAAAACTGAAGATACATTTTCAAATTGATCTAATATTTTCTTTTTATTACTATTTTATCTAAATATACAACCTTGTATTGATTAAATAGGCTAAATTCTTAACAAGTAAAAGAAATACTTTTAAAAAAATACCAGAAATTTGAAAGCTCGAACATGTTCTTGATTTAGCTCTAGTCAATGAATGTATCTGATCTCTGCAAGAAAACAGTGTATTACAGCTGGTAACATTTACAGGTCCGAACATTTGCAGGCTGACAAATACTTCAAAAAGCATTGGTAAGTTATATAAGCTTCATAAACTGAGTCTGCTCAAACAACATGTCAAAGATACAGGCAGCTTATCTCAAAAAAAAATGTGATATGTAAAGCTGTCAGAAGAGGTCTAAGGACGCAGCAGCACCGTGGGGAGACGCAGACACAGGGAAAGCCAGGAGGGCAGCTGCAGTGTTGGCACATGGTGGAGAGAAGGAAAGGCGGGAGAACGGAGCCCATGAGTAGCCCTGAATGTTGTTTAGGTGACATTCACTGTTTTATTACATTTGCAAGTATTTAGAGTGTTTGCCAGTAAAGCACAGCAAATAATCATAACAAATGCCATGTAACTAGTTATCTGCTAGATAATTACATGTGTTTGTGCCTGGTGTATATATATATATTGTAGATACATGTTGTCTGTTAATCTTTATTTTGCCATTTCTTCTTTCAGTGTGCCAAGTGGCTCGTGTTTGCAAGATTGCAGACTGGCTCATCGAATATTAACAAGCTTGAATTTCTCAGGTCTCCAGCTAAACTGTATGTGACAATCAAAATTTCATCATAGCTCTTGTTAAATGCTGGAAGATGGATTTCACAATATCCTTTTGGTGCGGCCACAAAACCATATCCATTATCCATCTTGGGTAGTTCAAGGGGAAGGTGGAAGCAGCACTTTTCACTGATCTATGTGTTATTTGGGCCAAATCATAAAGCATGTCTACAGGACAGGTAGGGGAAACCTGCAGATGCATGAGAATGTGTGGCTTGTGTCAAAAAAATAGTGAAAGCAAAAATAAACAAACAAAAATTTGTGTCAAATGTTTCATTTGGACATTTAAAAAAGAATAAAACCATTTTCATAATGGCATTTCCAGTGCTAAACTGTAAGGGAAGAAGCTTAAACATCCAAGCAAAAGTTTGTTTCATCCCAAGCTTTTTTTTTTATATATAAATCCTTTCATGTTGCTTAAATAAAATTTATCTGGGTTGACCTGAAACTGATTTTTTGAGATGGTGGATGATTTCAGTCTGCAGAGAGAAAAGACTTCTAATCATGTATCTCTATTTATGAAATACAGCTACAAAAGAGAAAAACAAACTAACAACTTATACATTATGTGAATAGACATGTGGACATGTACAGATGAAGCTGATAGTGGACACAATGACCAGAATCTGTTCATTTCCAGCGTACATCCTGCTCCCATGTGTACATTTCTTTTAGCATCAGTTATCATCTAGACTGGTCAACCCAAATGATTTTTTGATCCAGAAAACCTCTTCCGCCCCAGCCACACAGGTTAGGAACATTCAGATTTTCCTCAGATTAAGAAAACTGGGACAGTTGGGGTATTGACTGCGGGCAAGAAGTATGCCTGCTTTCTCTTTGCATTGCACATGCTAGAGATCTGTACAGCCTGGAGGTGGAAGAAGAAGGTCTTTCAAAATACCATGGCTGGTGGAAGGTGCTGTCCCAGTGGACTGCTTTCTAAATCTCACTTTCTTCAAAGACCACTTCCTCAGTTGTCTCTCCATTGGTGACTTCTTCACTGCTGTCTGACATACTTGCCCGCAGATGAGATGGAAGTACGCAGACTGGCTCTGGATATTGATCTGTCCTCTGCTTTGCCAGCACCTGCTGGAGCTGCATGCCCCAAGGCTCGCTCCCCTCCAGGCACAAGTGGTTGCTGCTGAGATGCTGTTTTTTCTGTTTCTGTGAACATTTCCTGAGGTATTTGATGTTTTCTCCAAGAAAGCAGAGTTTACAGCCAAAGGGGTCTGCCAGCAGGAAGCGGGACCACTGCTTCTGGAGTTCTGCTTTCACCTGGGGGAAGGAGAAAACAGGCTGTCCGTGGTGATGTCTTGTGACCACTCTGCAGTCTGCTAATCCAAATGCTAGTTATAAAATGAGAGGGACTGTGGAAGTGCTGAGTTTCCTGCCCCTTTGGGGTCACCTCACAGCTGTAGAGGTCCTTGTAGGGCAGAAAGTTTGCTAAGTTATTCTGCAGAGTCTGCCCTCTTCACTCTAACTTAGGAAAGATTTTTGTAGCTCCTGAATCTCCCTCTGTAATTTGATATACTGTGATCTGAATGTGTGTGTAAGGGGAAAGCTCAAGTGACTTTCATGTTTACAGCCTGATGAAGTGAGGAGGAAGAAAGCCCAAGGGCTGTGGAAATGAAGAGTGTGCAGCTTTTCTGGAGTGTTATGCTTGGATGTCTGGTTTGTTTTGCTGGAGCTTTTTATTTGGCAGCCTGCCTTAAATCCTCAGCACTGAATGTCCTGCTGCGTGTCCAGCTCAGTGCTGCAGCTGGAAGACAGGCTTCAGAGTCCATACAGAGGAACAGGATGTGCCCTTTTGCTTTACCAGCAGGTTCTGCGGCCTGAGAGCTCAGCTGAACTGGGAGCTAAAAGCCCTGAAGAGCAAATTTCAACAGCTGATGAGAGATGCTAGTAGCTCTGTGCCCTCCGTAAATGTTAAACAAGCACTTGTCTGTGCTGCAGACAAGTGTCAGATCTCTGTTTTACCTAAGCAGTTCAGAAATTACTCCAGGTTTCCTTGTTAAATATTAGGAGCATATGCCCCACCTTTTCTATATAGCCCATCTCATTTGTTGCCTTTAAGAAGGTGTCCAATGTCATGTACAAATGTCAGTGTAGTGTGTATCACATCAGCTGGCTGTGCCAGGCTGTTAAGTGCTACTGATGTTGGGTGCGTGTCTGCTTATTGCAAGTAGTGGCGATCTGCACCCATACTGACTATAAAGGAAGTATAAACAACAGGCTTCAACTTAGAAAACACTTAAAATTGTGAGACGAATTCCACAGCCTACATTATCTCCATATCCTGAGGTGGCCAGTAGCAAGTCAGTGTGATAATGCAAAGGCTGCATGCGTGACACTGATGAAGGCTACCAGTACACTGGGCTGTAGAGCAGAACCAGAATATCAAGCAATTATTCTCCATTACTCAGTAGCTGTAAGGCCACATCTGAATGCTGCATCTAGTTTCAGGCTCCCAGTACAAGAAATATGTTGATAAGCTTGGACTTTTTGGCAGAGAACAGGGCTGGAACACTTGCTCTTTGAGGAGAGTCTGAATGAACAGGACTCCATTCTGGAGAAAAGAAGGCTTCAGTGGAGGCCTAAATATAGCCTATTAAGAGATCATAGAGGAGATGGAGCCAAATACTCTACTGAGGTGTTTCATAGGGACACAACAGACAGTGGTCATAAATTGAAATAGGAGAAGTTCTAAATGGACCTACTGAAAAGATGTTTCCTCCTGAGAGCAGTAATCGAGGTTGGCTACCTCAGAGCCGGCGCAGCCTCAGCTGCAGCGCCCGACCACGAGTTACAGGGGGGATCTCAGGCCCTTGCTTCGCCAGGGGTGACCTGGGACAGCAGTTTGACCAGGCAGCACCTGCCAGCTCTCTTGAGAGAGGCTGACAGGGAGTGGGCATTGACAGGGCAATGGTAACTGCGCCCAGGCCCTTTGCCTAGAAAAAGCCTCCGGGAGGACAGCGACAAGTGGACGCATCGCTGCCCACCGGGAGCAGAGAGGGGCAGCTATTCATGGGACCCACCCACAGCGTGCTG
>VXAL01001196.1:43079-63030 GCA_013399475.1 Chauna torquata | reverse complement strand
ACTGTTACAAAAAGTATGTTTGTTGCTTTTCTAAATTTTGACTTAGTCATATAAGAATCAAATTCTAAAGAGTAGCAAAAGGTAGTGTTATTTGTTTTCCTCAATAACTAGCTAACTTCAAAGCATGCAGAGATTGTATATTGCGCTTGAGAAATTAAGTGTATGTACAGCCTATGCCATATCTCTGAGGCATGATTTACAAATATTAAAAAAACCTCGTTAGCACATTCAGTATGTGTCGCTGGCAGTGTAAGAATTTTCTGCTTTATTGTATCTAGCATAAATATCATCAGTTTAACAACCTTTGTTGTTGTGAGTTAAGTCTTATAAACACTGCTTCTCCTCTGATCAGACTGAGGCTTTATTGTTCTGCAGAGCCGTAATTTAGTAATCTCTTGATGAAGGAATGTTCTTAATTTGAAATAGGCATGTAATGAATACTAGGCACTGGTAAACAGTAGCAAGGAATTCTGAACCATTGTTCAATGAGAAATTTATAAATCCTTATTGTCCTTGTTGTACCTCCTTTTAAAGTTACTCTATGTAGGTTTCTGAGACTTTAAATATTAATGCTATATTGACGCTGAATCCACCTGATTATTATATAAACAGATTTGTACCAGATTACAGATTATAAACCTTTACCTGCGTGCGTGTCTAGATAATAGCATAGACAAAATACACACCAATGTAAAGTTTAGCAACTGCAGTTTGAATGACTTGTAGAAAGTACCAATCTATTTTACAATGTGTTTGCTGGGGTCTTAAACTCGCTTCTGGGCCAAGCTAAAAAGGTAACATCTGATTGTGATATTACTGCAAGACAAATGGTAGCATGCTACTCTGCTTGAAAACATAATGGCTTTATACTGTAACCTTTAACCCTGAAATGATGCTTGAGTGGACCTTAACTCCTAAGTGAACATGCCTGAGTAAATAAAACTGTGGTTTCACATAACAGAGAGATATATTTTTTAGATCCTTTGCTGATTATATTGTGTGAAGGTCAATCTTCTGCCCCATTTCTGAAAGTTGGGTCAGAATAGAGATTTTAGGGTCACTTCTTCAAGTATGTAAGCCATTACAATGCACTAATAGGCCCTGATAGCTCATTTTATAAGTTCTTAGCGTTAAGCTGGACATTGTTTCGACTCATTTCAAATCCTACAGGGTTAATTAACATCTTTTTAAATGGTTGTTTTTTGGTTATTCTTAATTAAAGTGCTTTGGTTTATTTTGTCACTATTTAATATCATTTACTGTGGGTAAAGACAGAAAATTTTTCACTTAATTCAAGGTCTGTATATGATTTTGAAATCGAACTGTTAAATTTATTTTTTTCTGACTTAAACACATGGAGAGTGTAGCATCAAACATGCCATGGTAGATGCTGTTGAATACCAGTACAAAATGGTTTGGAGTGGAAAATCTTAGTTACCTATTCCAACTATATTTTGCACAGTGGAATATCAGATTATTGCCTCCTGCTCTGTGTAAAATGTGTTTCTATGTTACTTATGTCACTGCTATGAATCTTGTTTAAAGGACACTGAGATCAATTAATTAACAATTTAATTAGAATGATAAAGCAAACATGCAATTATGCAGCACATTTCAGTTTTCCACTGAGGTAAACAGATGCATATCAAAAAGGACATAATGAATTCAAATTGAAATAATTGTTTTTTGAGAACATTAGAGCACAACAGATTTGAAAATAGTATGGAATGAATAACATTTAGACGGGAAAAACAGAGAATGCTATGTCACTGCAAATGAGAAGTTAGTTGACCTCAGAAACAGTATGCCCCCTCCATACATGCTTTTCAGAAAAAAATATTTTTAATAAATGGAAGTACACTAGAATAAGTAGTATTTTTTTCAAAGAAGAGAAATGGGAGTAACATTTCAAACTGGAAGAACTAATGTACCTTTTCAAGAACATGCTTCAAATTTAACTTTTTTTTTTTTCCAGAAAATATTTTGTATAGTAGATCTTCAAGAGTATTTAGCAATCATTCGGAAACAGTCTTGACATCACCTCTCCCTGCCTTGTGTCTGGACTAATGTAAAACCTTAATCGTGCTACTAGCAGTAGCTTTCTGATATGTAGGGGTTCAGGATGTAGTCTGAATTTGTATTGCTTATTGGCAGGTAAATTAATCAATGTCCATCTGGAATGTTATGTCACAGTGTGGTTCCTCTTGGATCTTGTGAGAAAGTAAGTATTTAGAAAGGTAGTTGGTATGTATGTGCTGTGTTCTGCGCGTTCCTGGAGCTACTGCATCATGAGATTGATTATTGTGAGGACTTCCCATTTTGCGGTTTACATGGCAGAGTAATGCTGGAGGTGAATTGAAACTGATGTGTCATATATGAGGTTTGTTTTATTTTTTTCATGTAGACCATGTATCAGTTTCTTCTTTTGTTCCACTGTTTCTTCTGCCTGCAGTCACTTGTCACACAATTTTTGCTGCACTTCTCTCTGCTTTGCTGTTTTATTCCTTCAGTCCAGAAGGAATCCTGACTTACCTCACACTTCAGAAAATTTCTTAGCTCAACAAGAGCCATAATCAGAGACAGTGCACTATAGTCATCCAGAAAACACGTGCTCACTGTCAGATGGATGTATGGAGTCTTTGTTCCAGAACAGTGTTTTCCATGTATAGATAAATATGAAGCTTCAACACTGATTGTTCTTCATCTGCTACACAGCCAGTAGTGGATGGCTGCAGCAGGCTCCATGTCAAAATTCTCAATGTCTAGAAGTGGTTGGTAATTTAACAGGTTAATTGTGTGGTTTCATTTAGAAATGAAGCTGACATAACCCAGCTGTATTCATTCTGATTAACATGCCATCCATGGGTTTAAAAGAACAAAACCAAAGACCAACTATTTCCATGTGTACAGTGCATTGTATGATCTTTTTCTTTCAAACACACTGGCAGGTATAAGTAAAATGTAACCTGGAGGATCTTATTCAAGAGCTCCCTCTCTCATTGCCCCATTGCCTCTGCTCTCCCATAGTCTACTTGCTTTTCTGCAACAACTCTTAAAGTCTACCTGCCCTTACCCTTGTAGGAGGGGTCATGGCCAAGAGTTGGGAAATGTAGATCTTGTGGCTACCTTGAGATGGAGAGTGCCGTAACAGTAACGTCTGGAGCAGCTTATCCATATATGTGCAAGTACGTATTTAGAGCAACAGTTATTTTTTTGTTTGTTTTTAAAGGAGTGTGTATTAATGAAGGTGAGGTCTATACAAGTGAAACTAGAGTATGTTCTTTGTCTTGGCATGGTTTTAAAATTTGTTAGTTGAGCACATGCTAAAACAACCTCCAGGGAAAACAACCTCCAGAACACAGTAGCATTTGTCTACTCAGTTAACTTCTGCTTTGAGATAATTGACTTCTCATCTGTTGAGAAACTTGTCCAAGTTAAGGTGCTTGTAAACGGTAAACTAGACACTTACAGGTATTGTTCCACATTATCCTATAGTCATCTAGCAGCTAGCTGCTGCTTAAAGGAGGTTGTCCTGTTTCATCTCGTGTCCCTCCCTATGCTTGATCATCTACTCCCACTGCTATACCTTATTTTGGCTCTAAAGCTTTTGATACCATTCAGTCAGTTGGATCAGTTGCTTGGTGTAATGTAAAAACAAGTCCACCCTAAAAAAGATTTTTTTTGTTTGTTTTAAATTCAGATCAACAAACCTATCTAACACGGCATATATCCTAATTATCACAAGTTTTGACATAATGAAGGTGGCAGTATGTGTCCAGAATAGGGAGGAACCACTTATTTCAGTGGTTGAATTGGTTAGACTGAAGTAGATGTAGTCTGAAAGCACATCTGTAATAGATGTTTGTTCTGGAACAAAGGGTTTTCTGATTTACTTCAGGCTGGATACTAGCCCGGTTAATGAAATGAAAAGTTTAGCTGACTTCTCATGTCCTTAAAAGCAAGCTATTAGATCTCTTAGCTTTTTGGGTCTAACAGCATATAAAAGGGCAGTAAAAACCTATTTTTATTTGTAATTATGAGAACCAAATGTAACTATGAGTAAATAAAGGCAGCAAGTTTGTATAGTGAGAATAAAATTATGTTTTTATATGGTCACTCTGCAGAGTAAGACTGTAGTTTAATTTCTTCCAAAGCAAGAAAATTAATAGGTCAAGAGGGAACAGCTAACTTCCTGAAAAGCATGTAGACCTCTACAAATGTCTTTTATTGTTCTCTGTACTCTCCATCTTAATATTCAAGGAACAAGAGCTAAGAAAATATTGTGTAGGCATGTTCAGTATTTTTCAAAATGAGAATCTTGGCTGTTGCAGTTTTAGGGCACAATGAGCACTGATTGCCTAAAAAATTATTTTAATAATTCAACCTTTTAGCTTGAGATTTAGGCAAAGTGTTTTGAAATCATTACATTCCTTTTCATTTGTTGTATAACCTAAAATGGATAAACTAATTTATGCTTTTGGGGGATGTAGATTAAGGTATACTTTGTGTCTGGGATGAGGTATGGGACAATAAGTTTAAATCTCTAATTATTTAAAATTATTATACTTATAAATCCCTGAAAATGTCTTTAAAATAACGAAAAAAGAATTCTGGCCATTGCTACTCTACTAAATGCCTCATAGACACCTTCAAAAAATCACCCTCTTTACATGTAACCTTTTTTTTTTTTTTTTAGCATGAGTGTGCAATGAACAGTCAAGAAAAAATAGTTTATAACTGATTAAACATTTGTAGTCTTTTCCTCCTGTTTCCTGCCCCCCCTCCCCGACTCAGAGTTTGGAAAATTTAGGCTTGCGGACTCCTGGCATTTTTTTGTATCTCCTTACTTTTAATTTCTCTATCATTTTCATACTCTTGTTTATTCATTTCCATCTCTTCTCAGACTTCCAAGACCTTTCTTCCCCAACCCTCTGAACAGTAGAAAGGAAGGCTTGGAGCTGCGTTGCACTCGTAATTACTTTGGTGTTAGGAAGTCTTCTCATTATGCCAAAGGCTCAATGTTTGCATCCATTCTGAAAGTGCTGTAGGTAATCATTATCCTGCATGTTTCAATTCATAGAATTCATTGTGGTCAGATTAAGGTTAATTCTTCCCAGTTCTTCTCCTCCAAATAGGGCTTGCAGGGTCTCCACTTCTCTCAGGTGTGTGAGCCCTGGCATTGTTCTCTTTGTTGACTCTGAACAAAGGTGTTACAGAATTGCAAACTTGTGAGTCATGTCCTAATGTTTGTTTGTTAGGTTTCAGAAGAAGCTGTTTATTTTAGTAGGCAATTTTCATGTGTGACGAGGTGAAATGTTGAGAAGGCAGCCCCTCATCAGTGGACAAACAATTCCTAAGAATTTAGCTAATGGCCCCCCTTCAGTGCAGAGAATAGATGGCAACAATTGTACTTCCAGACTAAACCAAGAACTACTTGTTTGGCTGCTAGGTGTTAATGCAAATTTGTTCTTCAGCTCATTCAACCCTAGGACTCCCATCCTTTGATTTAATTAAATGTAATTGGTTACATTGCTCCTCCCAGGCCCCTGAGGTGTTTTTGTTTATTGCTCACTCTTTGCAATAATGCTTCAATTCAAGGCACAAAATGCTCGATAAATAAGAGCTCTTTATCCTGTGTTGGATTTGCAGGGAGATTATTCCCCTCAAATAGTTTGGTTTTACTGTTAAAAGTGAATGACTAGTGAAATAAACTCATTGGGTGGCAAAGCTAGCATATCCAGAAGGAAGGAAATAAGAAGGGTAAATTAGATGAGATTAGAACAAGAAATGAAGTTGTAATGTTAAATTAGTAAAGGATTGCAACTGGTATTGTAAGAGCCATTGACACTTTTAAATGATGCTTCAATTAATAGGATTGCTATTGATGCACTAATATATTGTAAGGCTTACCTTTTTGAAGTTTATGATTAAATCACTCGTGTATTTTTATTAATTTGAGGTAATGTTTCAAATAACAAATACATCAGTTAGCAAAAATTGACCTTTAGAAGAAATATTTAGTGTGCTTCTTTAGCTGACAATAACATCATATTTGGTCAGGATAATCATATTATTCCATTTTGGATTTACAAAAAATAAATATTTAAATGCCTTCTTTAAAGAGGAGGTTTTAGTTAGGATTCTGTTCACAAGTAACATGTTATCTGTATGTAAGAGCATATGCAGTATATTACATTATTTAGAGATGTCAAATAGTGTTAACATTTTTATGGTGGAAGTCCTCCGCTGTTGTCCTAAAGATAATTTTGAAAAATTTAAATTTATCAGTATCTTCACTTTCAGTATTTAAGCAGTCTTGCGTTCAAGTGGTCTTTTTTTCCTTCTAGCAGTGCTCAAAGAAAAGGCATGTTATCGTAAGTGGTGCTTCTGTCTTTCCTCTCTGTTCTTCAGGCTTTGTTTTTTCTCTTGAGAACAGATGTATGGGACACGGCTTATTAATGCACCTGGATTTATAGGCCTCAGTACTATGGGATCACACAGAGCAGATGGTGCAAAAGAATAAAACTCCATAATAGTTTGAGCCTGATTTCACAAACACTTTAAGCCATCTAAAATGGCTCTGCTGCTGAAGGTAAAGACCACCTTTCCTATTCTTCTCCCCAAGACTCTCATTTCTTATCACCAGGCTCACCGACTAAGAGAATATGAACAGCAAGGGAAGAGGTAGAAAGTTTAGATCAAGGGGGATGGCAGAATACTTTGGGCAGCACTGTAGGCTCTTGTCCTCTGGCTGAGGCTTTTGTGCTCTCACTCCTGTTAGATGCCTGTCTCATCCCACAGTGAGGCCATTCAGGGAGCTCCTTCTGAAGAGCCAGTACCAGCAGCAGGATGGACCTGCCCCAACAGCATTAGGAGGGGAATTGGGCCTTCTGGTGGCACTGGGCACTTCAGCGATGCTCTTAAGCAGTGGTCCTTTTTTTAATGATAACATTCAATTTCCCATGTGCAAAGTTATTTTATTATTGAGAATGGTAGGTGGTTGGTATGGCTAAACCATTAGCCTGTGATTGGAAGGCCATGGAGATAAAATGGAGAGCAGATTGTTAACAGCTGCTAAATCAAAGAAGTTTCCCTCAGCATCCTGTCATTGGCTGGGCTAAAGTAGGTAATGGTCAAGTGAATTCTTTGTGAATTCAATGTGAAACAATGAATCTGTGTGTGAGCTGGTTTGAAGGAGAATTCTGCTGTTGAGGGCCTAGGAAAATGCTAAGCATTTAGCAAACTAATGAAAGACTAACCTGAATTACAGCACCTCAATTATTCTTTTAATCAANTATGTATATAAAATATATATTTTAAAGTTGTCCCAAGTCACTGCAAATAGCAGTTGCTGCCGTAAGAGTTGTAAGGCTGCCACAAGTTTCATGATTTTCTGAAACCTCTGGAAGAAACAGTGGTGCTGAATCACAAATGTATTCTAGCCACAGCAAGATGATAGCACTCACCTTTCTGAGAGAGTATCAGCCCAGGTCCTTAACTATAAATGGACACTCATTTAAAAAAATGCAGCTATCAAACACTTATGAAGTCCTGTGAAACAAGATAATATATTCCATTGCTTTGGTACTCATTTCATTACTCATATTTATTGTATTTCACTTGGATCTGAAAATATTTACATAATTTCTTTAAATATCACCAGAAGGTCATTTTAAAAGATGTTTCTCATTGTCCACATAGTTTATATCCGCTTAAGTGGAAAAAATGACTTTCATAGTCAAAAGGCTCTATTTGAAGTTATCACAATGTAATAAGATGCCTCTTATGTATTATGTAAGACCTGCTTTCACTAGGTGAAGTGTATTTATATTAATAAAATAATATAGAAAAAAATCATTATGTGAATAGAAGGCCCTATTCAAAAAAGGTCTTCAGATTTCTATATGGGGTCAAAACACTTTCAGAACTATGAAATGGAACATAAGTAATATTCCTATTCCTGAGCTGTTATAGGCAGGAATAAAATTCTTAGAAATATAACTGTACTTATAACCCACAGCCAAATAATGGCATTCATTCAGCAAAGAAAAAGAATGAATTTCTATTCAAGTCATTGCTAATCTGAACAGCACCCTAAGCCTGGTACTAGAGTGTTGTAAAATGCCAGGAACCTACCAAAAAGAAAAATGGATAGTTTTTATTTTTCTCCTTAGAATTTCTAGTAAGTATATCTTTACTAAAAAGAAAACATTCTTTATTATACCAATCAAAATCCTAGATAAAAGTTTGTGCTATTTGTTGCTTTACTGGCAGTCCCACAAGGGAAACAAATAGAATATTTGAAATAATTTGTTCTAACTTCTGAATATTACATTTTTTTCTGAAAATTTTAAGTCAGAAACATGGATGTAGATTCTCAGTGAATAGTTCATTGTCATCAAATTGAAGCAAGATACTTGGCTTTCATCATGAGTTCGATGCTTTTGGGTTTGAGTTTTGGGTTCAATGTTTTTCACTGGAGTCCAGTTGATAAATGCAACTAAATGAACCGTATGAAGACCATATCAGCAAAAAGAGAAGGCATGATTACTGCTGCTTTTTAGACACGGCACGTATATTCTTTTCAGTTTCCAAGTTAAGTTTTAACAGCTTTAATAAAAATGTCCACTGCTATAGGGATATACTGGCTTCAGTGTAGCTTTATACACTGTCCTCCTTTTGGGGAGTTTACCTTCTCTGGCCTTCTTCCAAGCAAGTGTCTCCAACATCTTCCATGCATCTCCTCTGTTTCTGCTTCTCCACTTACTGACAACCTTTCTTAAAAGATGTCTGAACAGAAATGCTGAGGGCTCTGTTGGTTGAAGTTTTGGGGAGCAATGCCTTGCCCCCAGCAGTTTAAGAGGCAGCTCTGGTAGACATTAACTGCTCTTGGCAAAGGGCAGTTAATGACCTTGACCTACACAGGTCATTCCTTGTTACTGGACCCTGCCATTTATGCCTAGTACCTGGCAGTATTCTAGTACAGTAAGCACAGTGGATATTCCAGCACTTACAGGGAATCTGACTCTAGAGGATATTTTCTAGCTATGGATGAGGTGAATGCAGAAGTTGTTTCAGATCACTGTGTTATCTACTGATTTTAGTTGTAGTTGCATCACAGGATTGTGTTAGAAAATTAGTACAGGGAAAATAGTTTGAAAAACATCTATTATTGAGACAACTGTGTATTTAATTGCCATGTTTTTCTTTTTCTTCATTTCACAGAACATATGCATGTGCAATCAGACTTGTGTTGATCTGTTGATATAAATCATTCTGAGGTAGATGTTGAAGTTTTTCTGTAACAAACTGGATTAATTTTTCCTAGCTGTTGGAAAGATAAATGAAAATTTAGGTAAAGTAACACTGGACTGTCTCATAGACATAGGCAGTGTTAAGTTAGATGATGTCTGAAGTTTGTTTTATCTTATTGTGAAAAGTTTTGCCTGGCAAACACGTTAACCACCAAGCGTATATAAATTTAACTCTAATGTGTAGAAGCTGTGGTGAAGTTTGTGTCCCATTTGTGGCAGGTTGTTGATATGTTGGTCGGAACATGTGGATTAATACCAGATTGTGGTCTACATCAGAAATATAACTAGCATGAGCTCACTTATGGATAAGGAATAGCAGGGGGTGTTGGTAGACAGTTGAGTCTGTGCTGGAATATTAATTGCAGATTTCCTGAGTTGCATGTATTTTGCTGTGGGCTTTGTCTTTTAGCTATAACATCGCATTAGTGGGAATTCACATACTGTGGTGATGAGCACAGTGTAATATAAGGATTAGATAGGAGCTGAAATAGAGCCAACTGCTGGGCTCTGTTGATACAAGTCTGCCAGCAATTGCTGTTCCTATACTACTCAGTTGTAGGCCTGGACTTTCAATAGAAGTGCCAAACAATTTGAGTTTTGTATATCAGTGGGGAAGCAAGTTTGTTGAAATCTTCATATAAGTCACAGATTTCCTGCCCACCTATCTTGTGGAGAAATTCAGCTTTCATCCTCTTTTTTTCTTTTTCTGGGTTTGAAGATATGGTTTGCCATTGGGAGAGCTATTTTACTTGCATCAGCTTCTGTGAATATCCCCCCTACCCCCACCCAGTGGAGGAAGAAAGGCTTGTTTTATTGTCTTTACTCTTTGAGGTCCTGCTTTTGGAGGTGATAGTCAGAAGCATTCCTATTCTAATAACTTTAATGAGGTATTTTAAATCATTATGGGTGGTGATGTTGCCAACAGGGAGATGGGGTTTCTTGCTCTGCTAACAGAGTCTGCTAGAAACTACTGCCTGATACTTCAGACTGGGTTGTGTTGTAGTTGCGTATCTACCATGTCCTTTGGCCTTGGAATGTTTCTGACTCATATATGTGCTTATGGACCATCTTGCATCATCACAACAGCTCTGTATGCCCGGGCAAGAATCTGTTTTATCATATTAAAGTATTTCTAGGATAAAGGCAGAGGGAATTTCTCTTGAATAATGTCTGTGGAATTGGACATAATGCTTGTTTGATTACTGTATAAGGATAGACCCTAGATTTACTGTGCCAGATGGTAAATGCCAACTTGATCTTCATTGTTCCGTCTATGGCTTGTTTTGTTTCTGTCATTGTTTTTCCATGTGCAGAGTTTAGCACACTGAGATTTGGAAGTGGATGGACTCTACCAGTCTATGTTGTGAAGTGTTGCTTGATTTTGATGTGACAACAAAAATGCTATATTTGGTGTTAATAAATCATATTCCCCAATAATTTACTAAAGTAACTTACTTAGAAGCTAATCCGTCCTAATGGGAGCTAATTTTCTTTTTCTGGAAAAAGGAATGAATGGTAATGTTTTAATGAAATAATGAGGGTGGTAGAGAAACACTGAGTATTTGTAACATGGAAGAAATCGATAAGG
This sequence comes from Chauna torquata, assembly GCA_013399475.1. Taxonomy (NCBI): domain Eukaryota; kingdom Metazoa; phylum Chordata; class Aves; order Anseriformes; family Anhimidae; genus Chauna; species Chauna torquata. Next base: position 52,128 of record VXAL01001196.1, on the reverse strand, counting down.
AATATTAACTATAATTTTTTCTCCTTAACCCTATAAAGTCTGTCAGTTTTGTATGATTTAATTCATTCAGTTAGGCCTATCTGTTTACATTGTATGAAACTTAACCCAGTGCAAATTATATCACTACTGGTTTCACACCTCTCCTTCTCAGCATTCCCTTCAGCATTCTCAAGTGTATGGTAAAATTTTTAAAAGTATTAATTATATTCTTTAGGTCAAAAGAGGTGGAAAGTTCTTTATGTAATGTTGCTGTTACTGCCATTGGTATGTTGTGATATCAACATTGCTTTTAATAAATTCTTCGTAAATGTAAACATCATTAAGTCTTTTGAACAACTAAACATCAACTCATGAATTTACATAAACACTGCTAATGAACACTTATTTATTATTATGCATATCTACAATTTACTAACAGATTTTCAAGACAATAGTCAATTTTGTAATCTTAATTTTATAAAACCACGAGTATTTTTTTGTCCCCTTCAACCATTTAATATGTAAATTAGGCATTCTCAAGCTTAATGTTATTCATTTTTTATAAAACAAATACATCATTAATCTGATTAAGTTCTTGGATGAGAGTGCTGTCCTCAGATCATTGTGGATCATTTATTGTTGGGCATACATCCAAAAAAATAGATTCAAGCATGGCACTTACAGTCTAGGTTTAGTAGAACTGTTGAAACCCTTAAATGACATTTTTAGAAGAATGGAAAAGCAGTGCTTGTAATGGCCAGCATTATACAAAACTTAGCACCACTTCTTATCCTTAACTGCAGCTCACTGATAATAATTCAGAGCTAAGAAATGATGTTCTTTGATGCATTTTAAGACCATAATATAATAAAGTCAGCTTAGTGTATTCTAAATCCTGTCATTATTGAAGTGTGTTGGTCACCATGAGACACGTTCTTCTAGCAGCACTAACCACTGTACAGCTGCAGACCCCTTGTTTCTGAAGTATGAAGTTGGCTGTGGCTTTCATATTAAGATGACTTCAGGTCTTCTTGAACACCAGCAAGAAACAGTTTATGAGGATATAAATGTCATGGTGTATGTGACTGTGTAAATGTGTTGAAATAAACTGACAGCTCTTTACTTGTAGAGAATTCATGACTACTTGGTATTTTCTAGTCACTGCTGTTAGAACTATTGTTCTGTTGTTCAGTTTCCGGATGGATTTTAATGCTTTTCAGAACTGCTAATAAGTTGGGTTCTTCTGTCTTCCTAATGTGAAGTGTATTAAAAAGGATCCCCATTTATCTGTGCTCTAATACCTTGTGTAGCAGCCATGAAATCTGATTGCATTCAGCATTCGCTGTGCAACTTCATGAGATTCTGAGGTATGCTTTAAAGAGAATAAATTTAGAAATTAATACTTAGTGATTTTGCTGCACCAGGGGAAATACACTTGTAAAAGTTTTTAGTCGAATTTGTCTCAGCAGAGTAACAGGCACAATGTTTTCATCAGTAAAACAAGTGGATGCAACTCTGAAAACAAAAAGGGTTGATCGATAAAAAGGAAGAATTTTTCAGTCACTGTTCTATTTCCAGAGTGAAAACAAAAACTTCCACATTCTACAAAAGACATGCAGATATAAGAGATAAAAGTTTATATAGACTTGAAACAAGATTGCTTTTTATGATTTAATGAAGATTTACGATTTAAGTTTTTAAGCGAGGGTTGGGACACAGGAAACTTCAGGTTTCAGTTGGAGGGGAAGTTCCATATTTATTTAAAATATTCAGGTAACTACATTGGCAGTACTGAAGTCATAAAAGAAAAATTGTAATTGTATTACAAGGTGCAAGCCTAAGGATCGTACACATTTTCTAAAATGTGACAAGAATGATTTGTAAATTTGGTATTTGAGCAAATCATAAATGGTCATTCAAAATCCCGACTAAGTTAATCTGGGTCTGGGAATAAATGCACTTGGAAATAGTAGCTATATCTTAGAGTAGTTGTATCTTCTTTAAAAAATAAAAGAATAAAATGTACCTTCTGTAATATCTGTACAATATCTTTTTCTATTAAAAATGCCAGAACCTGATCTTTAGTTCTCTGTAATGAGAGGATTCACTAATGAAGCCACTTACACATTTTAAAGCTGAAAATGTCTTTTGAAGCATTAATCTTTTAAGAACGGGTTCAGGGGACATTTAATATTTCGATTTGCTGCATTTTGTCTTTGAGACTATTTTAAAACTAGGACTAGAGCTTATAATATTTTAAGCACTATTATGATATTAAATATTTCTCATTGATGTAGGTGCAGTACTGCAGTAATTCAATGTCACAATGTCACCATAGATTAAAGGGATGTTCTGGCTCAGGGTGAGGGCTTTATAAAATTTTATTGTTGGATTGAAATATTTATGATATAAAAATATCAAACATTTTTTTCATTGTCATCTTGGAGAAAATGTCAGTTCAGCTTAGATAAATATATATATTACATTTTAAGACAGAAATAGATGTCTTTTGCATGGATGAACTGAAAACACAAGTGAATAGAAGGAATATGAAGTAATAAATTAATAGAACAGGTAGTTCTTTGATCCATAGGAAAGCCTATGGATTTTTGCCTGTGGTTCTCAGTTTTATGACTGACTGAAATTTTTAGTGTTTAACAAAAAGAAAAACAAAATCTTTCAGGCTCTGGGACATTCACACCTACTCCAGTTTGCTATAGTGCCATCTCTTCTTCTGTATGAACCATCTTCCACTTGAGCATTTGTTTGAAGCAGGTTTCTTTTGTTCCCAACACAGCCAAGGGCATCCTGAAGGGTTGTCCCAGTGGTACTTGCTGAAGCTGAAGGAAATGGCAGTTCCCTTCTCCCTAGGAGAAGGGGTGACAGCAGCAGTGTGCATCTGCTTTTTATATATACGTATATATATATACACACCCTTCTAGGGTTGTTTTGGAGGAGTCATATGTCTGGTAAGTAGAGGCTTAAGAGAAGCATGAATTAATTGGGGCTTCTCAAATCTGCCATTGCAGCCTGTGTTTAATTTTAGTCTGCTATCACTTACTGATTGTTCTCAGAGCATCACTTTAAAACCGTAATGCCTGCACTTTGATCTGAGGATGAATTTTAACAATATGGCTGACTACCAACAAAAGATTTGAGCCCACTTCTTTCCTTTTGTCATCTCTGGTGCTTTTTTGGCCCCTAATTGACAACTTTAGGACATGTTTGTTTTAATATGTTATTTCAGTATTTAAAAAGCAATACTTATGTTACAATAACTTCTATGCACGTTATTCCATAGCAAATGCAGTTTGGAATTAAGTTAATCTACAATATGAATGCTTTGCAGTAGGTAAGTGTATCTGTGCAGAGAGGTAGTAGTGCAAAATAGCTACAAATATTCTAGGCAAATTACTTAGTTGACAAATTGTCAGCAATATGCAAAAAGCTCAAATGAAACAAAGCAAGACCCTTCCTTCCCAATCACTCATATATCTTTGGAAAATGGGCTAAATGAATATCTTAGTTGCTTCGTCAGCTGATCTGACCTACTGGACTATACTCATACCTTTATTGTTCCTTTTTCTGTCTTGCAGTATGATGAAGGTGACTGGCAATTTGTGAATATTTTACCATGACTTACTTGTTAAAATGTTAGTTTAATGAATCTTTATTTATATGCGAATTAGTGAGCAAGAAGAAAATGGAAGAGTTACTTGAGATAAACTACTAAAATGAGCACTCCAGGGCCAGCGTTTTGAACTGTTGTTTATGAAGATTTATTCTGTAATTTTTACTTGAATTGCACACATGCAGGACCAAGATTGGGAATGTAATGTTCTACTGGGGATCTTGTTGAGTAAAAATTATATTTCTTTTTTTGTAGGAAAGAGAATTGTTCAGTTTGAGATTCATAGAGATGTTGAGCAAGGGTGTGTGGAGAAGTGGGTCATTTTTCTTCTGTCACTGCAGGATGGTAAACTCATGAATCTGGAGCATTTATCACTCCTCACTTTAACTGCTGCAGGACCATAGGTATCATTGAAGACTTCTATTGTACTGAGTACATAAACAAAGACATTCCTGGTTCAGGGTGTTTATATGCTGAACTCTTTCAACTTTGTTCCTGTTGTGCAGTTTAAATGAGACTGTGGTCCTGGGAGGCGGTCTGGTGAGTCTCTTCACAGCAGTAGCAAACTCCTGAAGGGCGCAGTCGCACATGGTGATCACAGTGAGACCTTCTGGGTGGCTGAGTGGGTGTGCTCTTCTGTAGACATGGACCTCATTCCAGGCTGGTAGCTACAGCTGACCATCCTGGGAGCAGGCAGGTGGAGAGGGAGAAGGGCTGGTCCCTGGGGAGGTGTACTCTGGAAGGTCTGTGTCAGAGCAGAGGAGAAGTCAGCCTTCTGTAACTCTACTAGCTGTGGTGGTTTTTTGTTTTGTTTTGTTTTTGAAGATGGCTTAGCAACAGTTCTTTTTTTGTTAACAACTTGCGCTGTGAGATTTTATACAAGCTGTATCGTTATGTTGAGGGTTTTTTTTTTTTCCACCTCTTAATGACTAGATGCAGAATTACATGGAATTTATTGTTAGAGAAGAAAATATTAAATCTTACATAAAACTTCTGGTGAAACTAAACCTTTTGACATTTATTAAGGCTCCAGATGTTCCCACAGAACTGTCGTATCTGTTAAACTCTGGGATTGGAAGATTGGGTGAGTTATATGGATGTATATTGGACATTATGTAAGATTGGCACAATGTTAATCATTAAAACTGAAGGGACACTTTAACGTGTGCAGGTCTGATACTACAATATATTGGTTTTTGGTACTTCTTCATAAACTGAAAGTGAGAAGCAAATGCTTAAAATGATGGCAAATGTGTAAGCATGTAGGTCTGTCTCATTCTGATTATGTACATCAGCAGAACTGAAGAAGAGCTGCTTCATATTTTCCTGGAACGAAGTTCTTAGTTTTGGAATTTAATTGTAGGTTTTACCTTAAACTGCTCTTTATTACTTCTGTAACAATTCTGTACATCTCTTGATTTGTAGTTTAAGAGGTTTAGTCACCACACTTGAAAGACATCACCTTCTCAATGAGGTCAGATAAGAATGACAGCAAACAATGAAACTTGCTAGCTTTTGGTTCATTTTAGTTCTTAGAGCCTATATTTGCTTTCCAGTAATATTTTCCTAGATTCATAGAACAAATTTGCCATGAAACAATTTTATAACAGTTAATCTCTGGCATAGCCCCACAGATTATGCAAATGATAACAAAATTACTACTTTGGGAGTTCTGTTACACATTAGAATTACATACACAAGTTTAAAAGAAAGAAACAATGTTTAAGCTAACATAAGATAATTTGTTGAATGCACAGTAAGTAGCCTATATAGCATGGACATCAGAATGATGATGATACTCAGGTTTTGTATCTGGAGGGTCAGAAGGACTTGAATTCAAAAAGCTACATGCTGTTCAATATAATTCTGTAAAAGTATAAAGGAAATGAATGTTTGATTCTGGTATTATAAATCTGTTAAAACTGTCTCATCAGTGTTAGGCACTGTGGCCTCCATCAAACTTTTTATAATAAAACTTGGTTTCTGTGCAGCTGTATGTTAGAAATCTAATTAAACTAGTTTCTGGGACATATCTTGTCTAATAACTTACTTTTACAGACAAAATATGCTCATTCTGAGGCTCCATTGCGTATTAAAACTGCACCTACTTGTAGCTACCACTTGGACAGTTATTTTTGGTAATTTATTTTTGCTACATCTTAAAACTTTTTCTTTATTGTGGCAGTGACTTCCTGCCCAGCACTAAATAAAAGCCTATTATAATCCTGGCCTGTGAATAGCTTGAGTTTCAGCATTCCTTCCTCTTCTGTGTCAGGTTCTCTGTCCCCACCACTGTAGAGGATTTTGTTTTATAAGAGGTAATGAATAGTGAATTGTTGATCTTCTGAAATACCCCATTGGATTCTTCTGTTCACAGCTCCACCTTGCCAGAATTGAACTCCAATGCTTAGCATTTTGGTAAGTTTAAGGACTGTATTTGTTTAAGGTTGGACAATATCTGCTGCACTTGAGGGTGAATACGCATAAAGAGTTTTTTGATGGAGATGCAAAATCTTAACACCACAATGCCCCATGTTATCTATCTGCATTTATATATATATATTCATGCACATGTTAAAAATGACATTATTTCACTCCCTTCCTCGAGATTTTCAGTTGTTACTGAGGCATGTATCGTTTCAGTATCCCCCAAAATAATATTTCTGTATTCCCTTAGAAGAATGACTGCAAAAAAATTAAACAATTTTTATATGAAAAATTTCATGATCTTTGGAAAATGTTTAACTGATTTGCCAGTAGAAAAAATCTAGTTGAATAGTGATAATTAATAAGTCAGAATTTCAAACCTGCTGAAGCAGATGCAGTTTTGACACTTATTTTCACAAATTGTTTTCCTATTTGTCAACCTGTTAAACTGCAAGATCTTCACTGGGTCAAGTGTCAATGCTTCTGAGCCTGCCCTTGTTCATAACAACCAAAGACAGCTCTATTTCTCCGGGACAATGAAGCACATAGTTTTCAGGATAAAACCTGCACAAGCTTGAAATGAAGCATTTGTGCTACATGGTACTTTAACAATGGGAGAAGCTAATTTTAAGAGAAATGATTCTTCAGTGTATACCGGCGTCAGCTTTTGGCAATCACCTATCAACAGTGACTAAGGACAAGAAATCATATGCCCATGAAAGACACAAAAAGTAGAACAGGAAAAAAATATCAACAAATAAAATCCCAACAAAGAAAGAAAACAGTAGTGCGGCCTAAGCTGGGAAATGGAAATAAAACTTAAAAGTTAGGTTTGAGTACTACAGCATGTAAGTAAATATATTTAGAGTTGTATACAGCTTCATTATATCCTAAACCTCATGTAACTCCAGTCTGTAGCTGATTCAAATGGTTCACTTTCCACCCTCAGCTGTTCTATGACTTCATCCTGATTTTTGTGTCAAATGATGAGACTGCACAGTTACTGCCAGATGATCTGGCTAATCTGATTTTTGTTTTGGTAGGGTTAATTTTCAGCTGGATCAGCTCCCTAGTCCAACTTACTATGCAGTTGCATGGGATATGTTGAAATATGCCAGGAGAGGGAAAGAACAGGACTTCTCTGTTTTAAGAGCATGCTCAAAGAGTTAGCTAAAATTAAGTGCAAATAATGCTTTGAAACTCCATCCTGAATTGTGGAAAATTCAGTAGATTATAGACAATTTGGAACCGAAATTTTTGAGTGGGATGCACTTTGTGCCATTTTTTGTTCTTCAGATGAGAATTTACTGCTTTAATTATAAATCTGTTACTGAAGTTTTGCTGTTTAAAAAACAAACAAATAAACCCAAACTCAGTGTTTAGTGTTTATTTTAATGTACTTTACCTCTGCACAAAAATTCTCTCATGTATTTTTATCATGCGAATCAAGTAATTTGTATCTCACTAAGCATGAAATATATTGGTTGTCTCTTCTCTGAGCACTATTCTCAGTCTTTCTCCTCTTTCCACCAGCACAGCAACTCATGTGATGTCATAGATCTTCTTTCATGAGTTGATGCAATTTACTAACACAGTAGAAAACTGTACAGTCTTCTGCTAGTTTAATAAATTAAGTAAAGGAGATGACTAACATGCGCCAGCCTGCTTGAACAGAGCATGTGTCTTATAGGACCATGTGGCCAGGAGAAGTGTAGAGGGTGAAGAAAAAGATGGATCTTCTCTTTTTGATAGTGCTGTGTTATTTAACCAACTCAGTGAATCAGATCACTGTGATGTTGTTAATTCACAACAGTGAGTTTATGGTATATTACAGTATTCTGAGAGTTTCCAGTGTTGTCTTCTCCTAAAGATCAGGTTATCTTACCCTTCGTATCTATTGTGATGAGGTGACACAAGACCTATGGCTCATGAATAACTGTGCATAACTGTTTAGTTCTTTTGAACTAAATAATAATCCTAGTTTATAGTAAGAAAGCTAGTTGAGGGGGTTCCAATGGTTCTCTTGTATGGCAAAGCTTATGAAATGTTTTTCCTAAAACAAAAAAAAGCAGTGAAAGGTTATATTAAAAATTCAGATTTTATTTCTTTAAAATGCATTACTGTTCATTATTTACAGTATCCAGAAGCGATGCAAGACAAACATTCTTTGGCTGTAAATATAGGAAGGGGCTATAAAGGGGTTACAAAGCTTGATTTAGTATTATATGGGTAACTAATGAAGGACTAAGTTTACAGCTGTGCGATTTCCCCTGTGTTGAATTCTTGAGTGACTGACTTAAATTTGTAGCAACATTTGTGTTGTCTGCATAGGATCAAAATTTCACCTGAAGTATTGAAGACCATAATGATCAGATATTGTTGCCTGTTTTACAGAAGTCAGAAAATGTGACTTAAGTTTCAAACCCAGGATAAACTATGCTACTATGGTCAGGCAGGCCAAGTTAATTAATTGGCATATAGCTTTTAGAAAGACAAGTAATTTTTATTTAAAGACTCAAAGAGATGGATAACCAACTGTGCCTCTATACAAATATTTCAAATTTTTTAGTAATCTAATGAAAACTAGCATCTTATTTCTAACCTGAATTTTTCCAGCTCTTTTTTTTTGCCTTTGGATTGTTTTATGGCTTTGTTTCTAAATTAGAGACTCTCTACCTTTTCCGGGTTTTATTGGCATAATTTACTGTTAATCATTTTATATTTTTGTCAGATATTTAGTTAAGAATGCTATTGCAAGCCTTTTCTATCATATCTGATTCTGTTTAAACTTAGCTTTTGAAATTTAGCAAGCTAGCTTAACTTTCACCTATCTAATAAATCCATCATTACTTATTAATATGTCTTTAATGTTGGGATAGAATTTTTGCGAAGTCTCACAGCACTCTCCGTACTGTAACGGTAGAGGTTCCTCTTGCAGAAAAATTATGTTCAGGTTCATTGACAAATCTTACTGCTATCTGTTCTCATTTTCTAGAAATAATTAACTAAAAA